>JALDNG010001551.1:0-107302 GCA_024349245.1 Neodontobutis hainanensis
TAATCACTATACTATGGTGCGTTAACTGTGGCAGTTAAAATTACTGCATGCTGATCAAATTCAACCAAAATATTTATTTACTATTTTGGCCGTTTGGGCGGGTTTTGGGAAGTTTTGGGCTGGAAACCATCAAATCGATCTGGCAACACTGACCGGCTCTCGTTAAAAGAAGCAGCTGGATATATATGAACAGAAGCGAGACCCGTGGAGGCCTAACTATTATAAACCAGTGAAGTTTAAGCTTTTTGCTACACCCAAAGATTTTTTTTGGTTAGTCTTTGTTTTCCGAAGCTTTTTAGCCAGTATGTCTTCGTTTTTTGTAACTTAGTTTGTTAGTTGCTGCTGTTCATGAATGGAGATCGCTTGCTGTTAGCTAAAAGCTAACGCTAGCTGTGTTTGATTTAACTCAGCTGATTTAAATCACCTTTTCATCGTACAGCTGCACTAAATGAACCACACTCCAGTTTCAAGGTGAGTACATTTTTGCACGTCTTAAAATACTGCTCAGAATATATACATTTGATATACGTTTGTTAGCTGACCCGAAGGTGGCTCTCCACCGTTTTAACGATAGCTTAATATGATACACTGGACCAAACTTGGTTAATAATATGATGTACGGTCATATCTAACCTTCAATTTGGAAGGAATTAAGCATAATGCTCTTTTTTTTTAGTTTTTAGTAAGATACGGCTAAATGTCTCTGACTGAATAATTACTGTGTAGTTTGCAAACCCAGTAAATGCTATAATATAACCATAATAATATAAGCAAAAATTAGAAGTGGGCTTAATGTACTATTTTACAAAGATCTGGGTTTTGTCATTTTGATAAGCACATTTGACACGCTCCTGTTTTATAAAAATAGATATTGTTCTCTTTCACAGATTTCCTAAAGGTGATGCTGAGGCTGATCAGAAGAAAGGCTCTTATGGTGTGAGCACTTTGAATAGGATATTCAGACAAAGGTGGGCGTTACATTAAACTACACATTACATTAACCATTACATCTGCAATGCCCACCAATCTATGAGACGTTTTACTCTAGAAAATACTTTCCTTACTCTGCATCATACATCTCTTAAACATTACTGTGCTAAAGTGCATGTGTGAGTTTTATATTTGTACATTTATCATCTGTAAATCATGTCAACACTGGACAGGTAAATGTTTATGCCACGTTTTAAACATGACAGACATTACCTCTAACCCAGTACAGTTCACATTAACTAAAGTATTATATTTAGGCATTTGTAAGTTCAAATCAAAGTCCACTATTTTCTGAAAAACAGTTCTTACACACACAGTGACGCACAGTGAGCTGGTGAATTAAAAACTAAGATATGTTTTTTTTTTCTGTAATTAACAGTACATCTCATGTTCAGAGGTGACCGGGGCCAACAGCAAGACTTGTTTTAAACTTTTTACTTATCTGTTTTTGCAGAGCTCCTCTACAGTTACCTGTCTGCTGCTGCTTTTCTGTCGGCCCAGTCCAGTCAGGTCCAGTACTGTCCAGTTATCGGTCTGCTGCTCTCTTCTTGGACAGTGTGTGTGTGCTCCTGGACAGTTGACATAGTCCAGCCTCATCTTCCTCAGCTTCATCCTACATCACATCCTGGTCCATCTACAACTTCAGCGTTTTTTTAAATAAACTTAAACAGAACAGAATCTTCATTCATGTGCTTCTAGGTTTGAAAGCATATATAAACTGTTTTTTAAGATCTTGATTCTGACATAATTTATACACTTTGTTTTTAAGTGCACAGAGTTAGTGACCTGAAAGGGAGATATAATCAATTAGATATTGCTTACCTGATACTACACTTCATTTTACCAATATTATTCATATATATTTATACATAATTTGGGTCAAAACTAATTTGTTTTAATAACTAATGCCATTAGTTATTAAAACGAGATTTAGCAATAAAAAAGGAAACACTACTCAGGTTACAGTTAACTACTAGCATTTGTTCGCATGCAGGTAACAATGTTTTTAATACTTTAAAAAATACTTTCAATACTATATGTTGATTAAAATCAAATATATAGGTAGTTGTCAAAATAGGTCATTATGAGTGAAATTAATGAAATAAAAAATTTAAATACAAATTAATATAACATTTACCTCAAGTGTTAGCCAGCAGTCAAAAATGCAGCAAAGACAGAATGAGCTTGGCTTCGCCCGGTGACTGTAGAAGTCAGCATCTTCTACCGCCAATGGTTTCGCCTCTATCTGCAGGACTTTAAACTTTCAACAAGCCCGGTTCTGATTGACTCGCTGGTTACCATGCTAAGCGCAGTCAAACCTAGCTCATATGCCCAAATTAGGACTTCTGGCTCCACAAAAACCAACATGGCGACCCCCACAAACTTCTTTCTAAAATTTCCCCCAATCTCTGGTCTGGGACCAAGGCTAGACCTGCTCAGTTTGGAATTACACCTGTTTTCTGGGATCATAGACTGGTCTTGGCTTAGTCTTAGGTAATGTTGCTTGACTATGAAAAACATTGAAAAAATTAGAAAAAGTGAATTGCCCCAAATTTATCAAGCCCCACTCCTGATTTTTCATTCTGTCTCTGCATGCCTCCTGATTGTCTGTGCAGATCTGCAGCCTGATGAGGGGGGGCATCGCAGAGCGAGGGGGGGTTCGTGTTGGACATCGCATCATCGAGATCAACAGCCAGAGTGTCGTGGCCACGCCTCACAAGAAGATTGTCCATATCTTGTCCAACGCCATGGGCGAGGTCAGAGCTGCTCCTTATTTGTCACAGCATGTTTCCCTTTGCCCACAGGTAGACCTTGGTGCTGAGGCAGAGGTATACAGTGGGGATCGAAAGTTTGGGCACCCCAAGTAAAAATTTGTAATAATGTGCATAAAGAAGCCCAGAAAAGATGGACAAATCTCCAAAAAGCATCAAATGACTGATTAGACATCCTTATAATAAGTCAAAAAAGTTAGATTTTATTTCCATCCTTTAAACTTTCAAAATAACAGAAAACAAAAAAATGGTGTCTGCAAAAGTTTGGGCACCCTGCAGAGTTAATACCTTGTACTGCCCCCCTTTGGCAAGTATCACATCTTGTAAACGCTTTTTGTAGCTAGCCTAGAGTCTTTCAATTCTTGTTTGAGGTATCTTTGCCCATTCTTCCTTACAAAAGTCTTCCAGTTCTTTGAGATTTCTGGGCTGTCTGTCACACACTGCTCTTTTAAGGTCTATCCATAGATTTTCAATTATGTTGAGGTCAGGAGATTGTGAAGGCCATGGCAAATCCTTTAGTTTATGCCTCTTGATGTAATACACCGTGAATTTTGAGGTGTGTTTAGGATTATCCATTTGTAGCATCCATCCTTTCTTTATCTTTTTCACAGATGGCATCAAGTTAGCATTCAAAATTTGCTGAAGTTTTGTTTAATCCATTTTTCCTTCTACTCGTGAAATGTTCCCAGTGCTACTGGCTGCAATACAACCCCAAAACATGATCGATCAACCCCCATGCTTAACAGTTGGACAGAGGTTCTTTTCAATAAATTCTGTGCCCTTTCTTCTCCAAACATACCTTTGCTCATTCTGGCCAAAAAGGTCCATTTTAACCTCATCGGCCCACAGAACTTGTTTCCAAAATGCATCAGGTTTGTCTATATGTTCATTTGCAAACTTCAAACGCTGATTTTTGTGTTGAGGACGTAGAAGAGGTTTTCTTCTGATGAGTCTTCCATGAAGTCCATATTTGTACAAGTATCTCTTTATAGTGTAAAAGTGTACCACTCCAGTGTCTGCCAGATCTTTCTGGAGGGAACGTGCAGTCAAACGTGCGTTTTAACTTACTTTTCTCACAATCCTGCAAGCCGTTCTGTCTGATATTTTTCTTGGTCTTCCAGATCTTGCTTTAACTTCCACTGTTCCTGAATACTGCCATTTCTTAAATACATTCCGAACAGAGGATACTGGCATCTGAAAACGCTTTGCTATCTTTTTATAGCCTTCTCCTGCTTTGTGATCGTCAACTATTTTCAGTTTTCTAGACAACTGCTTAGAAGAACCCATGGTGCTGATTGTTGGGGCAAGGTCAGATGAGTCTGGGCATTTAAAACCTTTAAGATTGACATCATCTGGTCTATCCAGACGATGACTGAGACTAATCCATGACACTGTCAGGTCTTAGCTTGCCAAAGGGGGCAGTACAAGGTATTAACTCTGCAGGGTGCCCAGACTTTTGCAGACACAATTTTTTTGTTTTCTGTTATTTTGAAAGTGTAAATGAATGAATGAATAAAATCTAACTTTTTTTTTTTTTTTTTACGTATTATAAGAATGTCTAATCTGTCATTTGATGCCTTTTGTAGATTTTTCCATCTTTGGCTTGGCTTCTTTATGTACATTAATACAAATTTTTACTTGGGGTGCCCAAACTTTCAATCCCCACTGTATGCTCTCACACCAATGAGAACCACCAATCTGAACCAATGTTTTAACTAATCAAAACAGTGCACGTGTAAACACACCCTTGGGGATTTTGCCCTTTTTCTGAGTTTCCACTTTTTCTTTACATTTCTTGTAGATCCAGATGAAGACAATGCCTGCTGCTATGTACCGCCTGCTGACGGCGCAGGAGCAGCCTGTTTACATTTAAGACTCTACCTATGTCCACACAGAGGCATGTGTCCCGTTGGACCAAAGCGGACTCTGACTGGACACATTTGTCTTTAGAACTTGTAAATTTAAACTTCATAAAGATGGACAGGGTGCACTATTTATTATCATTATTAATCTAAACACATGAGTTAACTTTATAGATGAAGAGCAGGAGACTCTGTAAACATTACATTAAAAAACAACCTTATTCCAAAAAAAATATATATTTTATTCACAATACAACATAGATGACATATCAAATTGTTTAAACTGAGAAAATGTATAATTTTAAGTGAAAAATAAGTTTTAAATTTCAACACATCTCAAAAAAGTTGGGACAAGTCCATATTTACCTCTGTGTGGCATCCCCTCTTCTTTTTTTAACAGTCTGCAAACACCTGAGACTGAGGAGACCAGCTGCTCAAGTTTAGGAATGTTGTCCCATTCTTGTCTAATACAGACTTCTAGTTGCTCAACTGTCTTAGGTCTTCTTTGTTGCAGCTTTGTCTTTATGATGCACCAAATGTTTTCTATGGGTGAAAGATCTTTCACCTATAGTTTTCTGGATGTTTTATGAAAGTATTAATAAGCCCATGTTGTGATTTCCATTACAGAAGCATTCCTGTATGGGATGCAGTGCCGTCTAAGGGTTATCCGGCTTTTACCCTTATGCACAAGATTGTTCCAGATTCTCTGAATCACTGGATGATATTATTTTTTCTCTGAGAAACTCATTTCTGATATTGCTCATTTCTGATATTTTTTGCCGCAGCATTGGGAGAATGCTCATCTTGACTTCTGAGAGACACTGCCACTTTGAGAGGATCTTTTTATACTCATGTTGCCAATTAATAAGTTGCAAATTGTTCCAGCTGTTCCTTATATGTACATTTATTTTTTACAGCCTCTTAATGCTACCTGTCCCAACTTTTTTGGAATGTGTAGCTCTCATGAAATCCAAATTGAGCCAATATTTGGCATCACAGTATGAAGTAGTGTAGTCTGAATAAAATTATTAGAGGAGAACTAACAATTGAATTTCTGCTCTGGAAATAATAAAGTTTAATTTAATTGTTTAGTCCTCATATCCCATGGTTTAGTCTTGATTTGGTGCTAGGTTTAGTTCTATGAAGTTTTCTTTAATTTAGTCCATGTTTAAGTTTAGTCCAGACATACTTTTGTTCTGGAATTAGCTCTAGCATCCTTCAATGTTTCAAACATTTTCAACTTAACACCACTGAGATATCTCAAGTAAAAAAACTTTTTTTTTTAAATCTTCTGTAAGTCAGTGTTCTGAGGACCTCAGGAGATGACAAAGAAATCACAAATCACTAAAACACTGAAAAAGCTCTGATGATTGTTGCCAATATTTTTAACAGAATAACAGATATAGAATATAAACAGTGATATAAACATGACTGTCTGCTTTGAATCATGGCAAAGACACAAAGTGAAAGAGTAGAATCCCGGAACAGAACTGAGAAGTAGGGCCTGGCATTAGGTCAGTTTTACAGCAACTGCACAACCTCCAAAGAACGACAAAAGGAAAACACTGACTGCTCCTTTTTCCAGACTGAGGTTGTTAGATCCAAGTCCCCAAAATCTTTTGGTCTGCCTTTTTCAGATATTGTTCACAGCCATCAAGCAAAATCCTGTCACATTTTGGACCCTCCCACATGTCCTGCTCTGATTGGTCAGTGGGACCCCTCTGTACATACATCCTTTGCAAGAAAATTCATGAATGCATTCAAAATGACTTTTAATGTATAAAATACATTTACACATTACATGGGTTGAATATCACATTAAGTGGGAATGTATCATGCATAATCTTTTCTTAAATATTTTTATAATTCATATTTCCACAGTTCAGTGCATGCTCAAGTGCCTGTTAACATTGATCTCATTAGGTTTACCACAGGAGTCTAACAGGAGTGCACCTGGGACTGATCAGTGGTGATCAATACAATCTTTAGAAAAAAAGTTTGGGACTTAATAGAATCAACAACAATGTGACTTAGTGAAGCTAAGACAAAATGTTCCTGAGTTGGATGTGGCCTTTCTGGAGTTTGCATACTCGCCCCGTGCTCGAGTGGGTTTCCTTCAGGTACTCCTCCACCAACATCAAAATAATGTTGGGCGCCCCCGGTGTGGCTACTGACAAAGGCTTTCTCCACAAGGATAATAAAAGGATAATAAAAAAAAAAATAACAAAATATAGGTACGGGGTATTTTGCAGGGATTTAGTTTAACAAATGCCAAAACACACATTTACCTTGTTCGGCTTCATCTAATGATTTTTGAGCTCCATCAACTACAGCTCTGGTGGTCTATAACTTTATATTTTTTTTTAAATGATGTGTGTAAATTATATGCATATTATTACCCAAATTTATATACAATTATTCTTGATGGTATGAAATATAACCAATTACTGGTTAAATTCTCTCCACTTTGAGGCTGGTCTGTCCAGATGTGAGAATGGTCTAGTTTGGAAAGAGGAAGTCAATTAACTTTTTGATATTTATCTATTTTCTGGGCTAGTTTAATTTCTAATTGGTCTATTATTTGGCAATTTTTTTGCAGGGAAAATTAAAGCTCCCAAATAAAAACTTTGGTCAGCTGAGAAATCTTGAGATCAGATAATATGTCACTCAAGACAGTGTGATTATGCAAATAGAGGTCTTCAAAATTGCTAAAAAGTTGGCTTTTATTTTTTTTTTAATCTATGTACTAACAGTTGGAATTTGTTGGGGCCCAGGAGGAGTCTGTGAGGAGGTTGTGCAGTTGTCTTGGTCCCACTCAACTGAAATGTGATCAGTGAAAAGCTGGCAGAGTTTCCCTACAGCTCAGTGTCCTTGTATTTGGCTGCGTTGTAGTATCCTCTCTTGTTCTGCTCGCTCAGCTGCCGGCGGTACTCGGCCTCGTCGTCCTCTGAGTATGATTGCCTGGAAGAGGTCTGTGGATCAGGATTGGAGCTCGAACTGTTCACACAAACAATCCCAGTTAATTACATGTCAATAACTGCAAACACTGTTTAAAATTTATTTATTTGAAAATATTTTTGACAGCAAAGTCCAAGTCCTTTATAAAAAAAGGTCAATGGTATTTTCACATCCTCAGTTTATCTTCAAAAGTTTTTAAATTTTAATTTGAAGATTATTTTGTTTTAAAAAGAATGTCCGCAAAACATGTTTGCAAAGTATTAAACAAATAATTGTTTAGATCTACTACTCAAGGCCTGTCAGCTTACCCAATGGGCTGTGGTCTGTTCAGGTTGTGTTTGGGCAGCTTGACTGGGACAGCATAGATGTCTGGATGCTTCTGAGCAATTTCCAGCTGAGGACAAAAAGATAAGACAATCGTCAGCAACACAACAAGCACACAAAAGAAGAAAGGACACAGTGGGCCATTTCACAAAAAGGCAGATACAAACCAAGCAACAAAACTAAACAATAAAATCAAATATTTTAAAACAATGGAACACATAAGTCAGAGCTAGCTTCCAGTGTGTAATCACAGACTGAGTCCAGAGTCTCATTCCAGAGAGAGGACAGAATGAAACCAGAAAGAGGACAGAATGAAACCAGAGAGAGGACAAACTGAGTCCAGAGAGAGGACAGACTGAATCCAGAGAGAGGACAGACTGAGTTCAGAGAGAAGACAGACTGAGTCCAGAGAGGACAGACTGAGTCCAGAGAGAGGACAGACTGAGTCCAGAGAGGACAGACTGATTTCAGAGAGAGGACAGAAAAATGGCTAATTTGCATAAATCAACAAAAGTATGCCACTGCAGAGACACTACGTTGTTGCTGTTTATCAGTTTTTTGTCACTTAGCTTCACCAGGGGCGCAACTACCCAGTGCTAGAGGGTTATGCAGAAACCCCCCCACACACACACACACACAGAAAAATAATAATAATTTGAGGTACGAATCCCCTCGACGCTATGAACTATCCAATGAGGATTAGTTCTTTTCCAGATTATTGTAATTTATTGTACACGGCATGTTGCCTTATATTTTCCATTTTTCAGCTCAATAACCTCGGTTTTGCAGATTAAGTTAGCCTTCATGTTATGGACACCATTGCTCCTGTTAAGGCTAAAGAGGAAGAGGCAGAAAGCTTTGTGGAGCAATGCTCATTCTGTCAGGGCACAGAAAAGGAAATGCCAAAAAGCCGAAAGAAAATGGTGTAAATTGAAACTTTTAATTCATTATGAGGTATACCAATAAAATCTGCATGATTTCAATCAAACTTTGGAAAAAGCAAGATAAATATTCTTCTCAGAGATCTTCAACAACAGCAGTAACAACTCGCGTGTCCTGTTTGCTACAGTGAACAGATTAACAAACCCTCCAGCTCCATTTCCTCCAGAATTAGTTTCCAACACTAAATGCAATGAGTTTGCATTGTTTTTCAACAATGTTCAAGGGATTAGACATGCTACAGTCCAAAGGGCCTACAACAACACCAGCCATCTAGAAGATTAATGACAGAACAATTGAAAAAAACTGTCTCCAGCCCTCAATGTTTTACCCACTTGATTTCTAAAATCAGTACTAAGCAGTTACCACAACTTACTAATATAGTCAATAATTCCTTAGAGTCTGGAACATTTCCAATGGCCTTAAAACTGCTGTCATTAAGCCTCTCCCAAAGAAGAGCAGGCCCAATCACAGCACTTATCAAAAGTCACAAATGACATCTGTCTGAAAACTGACGCGGGCCAAGTCTCCGTCTTAGTTTTGTTGGACATGACAGAGACCATGGTCCACTGCGTTTGATACAATAAACTATGAAATCCTGTCACAAAGATTAGAGGAATGGATAGGTATCACTGGAACTGCCCTTAAATGGTTTCAGTCCTATCTTGAAGACAGGACATACTTTGTTTCGGTTGGAAACTGTGTATCAGACCAAATAGCCCTGACATGTGGTGTTCCACAGGGGTCTATCTTGGAACCTCTATTATTCAGTCTTTACATTGATAGTTGATAGGCAGTTGATACGCAGCTGTGGCGTTTCATACCATAATTATGCAGATGACACTCCAATTTACATTTCACTCACAGCAGGTAAAAATGGACCAATTCATTCACTGTGTCACTGCACTGAACAGATTGACGTGTGGATGCAAAAATAATTTTCTCCAACTGAACAGAAACAAGACTGAACTAATCATCTTTAGGCCACAGAAACAAAGAGAGTGTCAGCAGTCACCTCTTTCCCTAAAATGTAAAAACCAGGTTAGAAATCTAGGGGTCATCATGGACTCAGACTTAAATTTCCAGAGTCACATTAAGTCAACTACATCATCTGCATTTTATCACCTTAAAAATATTTTCAGAGTCAAAGGGATAATGTCTCAACCAGACTTAGAGAAACTTATTCATGCTTTTATCTCCAGCAGGTTAGATTACTGTAACGGCCTGCTCACTGATCTCTCAAAACGAGGGTTAAGACAGCTGCAGCTTATTCAGAACGCTGCTGCTCAGGTTCTAACTAACACCAGGAAGTACAACCACATCAGTCCAGTTTTAAAATCTCTGCACTGGCTTCCTGTTGCTCAGAGAATAGATTTTAAAACACCACTGCTGGTTTACAAGTCTCTTAATGGTATAGCACCAGAATATATTTCAGACATGCTAGTTGCTTATGAGCCTCCTCGGACTCTGAGAACATCTGGGACAGGCCTTCTGCTCATGCCCAGAGTTAGAACTAAACATGGTGAAGTAGCGTTTAAGTTTCATGCAGTAAAAACCTGGAACAGCCTCAACTTTAACAATGTTCAAGGGGAGGTTAAAATCCTTCCTCTTTAGTGCTGCCTACATTATGTTATAAGTGTTTTTTTTTTTTTATCTGCACTCTTATGTTTTTAATTTTTCTTGTTTCTAAATCTAAATCTTGTAAATTGTCTTTTATTTCTGTAAAGCACTTTGAGTTACACAGTGTATGAATTGTGCTATATAAATAAAATTGACTTGCCTTCATTTAAACCCCATTTGGCTGCTACATTCCCTGTGTTAGCTAACACGCTAGCTAGTCTGTTAACATGAATATTGCAAACTTCCAAACACAGATGTCACACTTTAAATCGTAATTGAATTTCACCATCCACTTGTTTAGATGCTGTCCCATACCTTGACACGCCATCTCCTTTTCCGCACGCACCTGCTTGCTCACGGCGCCCCACCAGCCACGCCCACTTGCGATATTCCATTTATTCTATTTATGGAAACTAATGAGGGTGCTCATGTAGGCCTGTTAGTCCTCTAGAATGTTATATAATATTGAGGAAATAAAGAAATGATTTAGAAACGTACAAAAGCTGCTAAGCTACAATTAGAAAATACCACAAAAAAAAAAAAAGGTTTTCTTTTTGTTTTTTTATACCATTGCTTTTGCTCCCCTATGGGTTGCATATGGCGCATACCCCCTTTTTGCGCCCCTGAGCTTAACCAAAACATTTCAGGTAATGAGACTCTTTGGCTGGGGATTTTTAGTGTTTTTATTGTCTGCAGTCACCACAGACATTATTGGAGCTTCTCTGGAGCTAACAGCACCATTAGCCACTAGGCTACACAGAGCAGTGTAGAGTTAGAGGAAGTTTATTTTCTGTTATGGCTATTTTTGAAATTGTTCAAAATTATAAACTTAAATTGATAGGATTGATTTACCCAGCCCTAGACGTTTGTATTCGAAATCATGTCATGACCAAAGATTAGAGCTAGCCTGGTATATCAGACTATTTTCCTTTTTTCAAAAGGAGGTATGGTCCCTTCCTCACAGTAAATCAATTCTTTCTGCGATTTTGCGGACGAACCAATTGCAAGATGTTTGTCTGCAGGGTGTGCTTTTTTGGCGACGTCATACACAAGTAACTTGGCTCACGTGGTTAGTCCAAAACATTGAACATGGCGGATGCTGCTACCAAGGGGCCGTTTTTCTGCTCGTCTAGGTTTTGGATAACCAGCAAAGTATAAAACGATGTAAACGCTCTGGTGTACGCTCTACTGTTGGCCATGTTAACTAGTGGCGCTAATGTGGCTTCCTTGTTGACAAATGGCTGCATAGCTTCATTTTTTGCGTCACTTCCGGCGTTTCTTTGATTAGTTAACATTCCTCTTGTAAACCCGACCTTGAAATTAAATGCAAGCCACAGAGTAAAAGACTAAATTTTTTGTTTAGAATGGGAAACTAGTTAGTTGTGGCTGGCCAGGCTAGGTTAGAAGCAGGAGTCCTCAACTTTAAAGTTAAATTTTATTTTATTTATTTGTTCATTCCACACCTACAGCCTCCTGAACACCGTGGAAATAAATATAGAAATTAACTGCCCAATGTATTTCTCCTTTTGTTTACATAAGGACGGATGTTTCTAAATGGCACAGCTCATAAAAGAAAGTAAAAATGCTACAAAATAGCTAGAGTTAATTAAAGACCATAATGTGTGAGAACATTTTAAATACAATCAATTCAACATATTTGTTTGTTAAAAAAATATGAAAAAGGTGCAATCATATTTCATCTCTTAATCCTGACAGGATAACTGTCCAGTCCTGGTTTTATTATGGATTCATTGTATTTATAACAGCAGCCCGGACTGGAAGATAAAGTGCTGTCCTTTAGTGCTGACAAGGAGCTGTATTTTTCTGAAAAATAAACGTTCCCAATGAATCCATAACGTCAGTGAATGTACGTAGGGTTTGCCATCGCGGTGTGTATATATATATAGCTGTCCTAGAAGATAATTGGAAAATGGAAAGTGTTTTGCTGTCCAGATTAAATTCTCTCAGTGTACGGAGCTAGACCGGGGTCTGGCTGTTGGAGACCCCTGGGTAAGATTATGAATGTAGATCAACACAACAGATCTGTAACTAAAGATATTTAAACTCCAAACTCTTCTCCAACCTGCATGGGACAAGTCACTCTTAGAACATAATCCACAAAAAGCAGAAATAACAGTGGTCCCTAAATCAGACTCTGCCTGCCCGGCTATTTGTGATCTTTCTGAAAAGAATGTCAAAGGGAGTCCAACATGCACAGGGAACATCAATGGCAAAAAATACCAAACAGCCCAAGGCAGAGAGCCCCAAACTTCATCCTCCAGAACACCGCCTCAAGGGTTGAATGTGTTGTCCAGATTCATAAAGCACATCTATCCCAGATAAACAAACTCCTAATCATCCTCAAGCTCCCATGAGAATTTTTATAAATATGCATTGTTCCTCCTCAACAAGTGGGACACAATCATGAAGTGGAATGAAATTTATTGGATATTTCAAACTTTTTAACAAATAAACTGAAAAATTGGGCGTGCAAATTTATTCAGCCCCCTTAAGTTAATACTTTGTAGTGCCACCTTTTGCTGCGATTACAGCTGTAAATCGCTTGGGGTATGTCTCTATCAGTTTTGTACATCGAGAGACTGAAATTTTTGCCCATTCCTCCTTGCAAAACTGCTCGAGCTCAGTGAGGTTGGATGGAAAGCATTTGTGAACAGCAGTTTTCAGTTCTTTCCACAGATTCTCGATTGGATTCAGGTCTGGACTTTGACTTGGCCATTCTAACACCTGGATATGTTTATTTGTGAACCATTCTATTGTAGATTTTGCTTTATGTTTTGGATCATTGTCTTGGTGGAAGACAAATCTCCATCCCAGTCTCAGGTCTTTTGCAGACTCCATCAGGTGTTCTTCCAGAATGGTCCTGTTTTTGGCTCCATTGATCTTCCCATCAATTTTAACCATCTTCACTGTCCCTGCTGAAGAAAAGCAGGCCCAAACCATGATGCTGGGGATGGTGTGTTCAGGGTGATAAGCTGTGTTGCTTTTACGTAAAAACAAAAAAAGTTTGATTTTGGTTTCATCTGACCAAAACACATTCTTCCACATGTTTGGTGTGTCTCCCAGGTGGCTTGTGACAAACTTTAAAAAACACTTATTATGGATATATTTAAGAAATGGCTTTCTTCTTGCCACTCTTCAATAAAGGCCAGATTTTTGTAGTATACGACTGATTGTTGTCCTATGGACAGAGTATCCCAGCTCAGCTGTAGATCTCTGCAGTTCATCCAGAGTAATCATGGGCCTCTTGGCTACATCTCTGATCAGTCTTCTTCTTGTATGAGCTGAAAGTTTAGAGGAACGGCCAGGTCTTGGTAGATTTGCAGTGGTCTGATGCTCCTTCCATTTCAATATTATCGCTTGCACAGTGCTCCTTGGGATGTTTAAAGCTTGGGAAATCTTTTTATATCCAAATCCGGCTTTAAACTTCTCCACAACAGTATCTCGGACCTGCCTGGTGTGTTCCTTGTTCTTCATGAAGCTCTCTGCGCTTTAAACGGACCTTTGAGACCATCACAGTGCAGGTGCAGTCATTCAAATTTCTCAAAATTGGATTAACACACATGGACAATGCAGTTTGTTGTTGTACTGCAGCATAAGACTTTCTCCAAATAAGGTTAACACAGCACCCTGAGCATGCGCTTGAGCTAGACAGCAGCACAAAGTCACAGACGTAAACAGAAAAACATGTGAAGAACAGTGTTTTGAGACTCATTTTAGGCTAACAAAAACATAAACTATATTGCCAAAAGTATTCACTCAGCTATCCAAACCCAGACTTCACTTCCTGCACTCAGACAAGGCAGACGTCTCCTACTGCTCCTCCTGCCCTCCTGCCTTTGGTGTATGCTTCTTTGTCTTGTCTCATCTCGTCATATTAAATTTCTCTTATTTCTCTTTGACTTTACTGCTTGCTGGACAACTAAGAACTGGAAATTTATCTGATTACCTGGTCTCTGAGCGTAATTGACACTCAGGTTCATATGCGTGTGAAGGCAGACAAGCAAATATTTTTGGCAATAAATGTATATACAGTGATTTTTTGGCCATTTTTCAGAGAATATGAATGATAACACAAAACATTTTCTTCCACTCATAGTTAGTGGTTGGGTGAAGCCATTTATTGTGAAACAACTGTGTTACCTCTTAAATTGATAATGACAACAAAAAGTACCCAATTGACTCTGATAAAAAGTTTACATACCCTGGTGGCCTGATAACATGCACACATGTGGACACAAACGGGTTTGAATGGCTACTAAAGGTAACCATCCTCACCTGTGATCTGTTTGCTTGTAATCAGTGTGTGTGTATCAAAGATCTGTGAGTTTCATCCAGTGCTGCACTGATGTTTCTGTATTCTGAGTTATGGGTAAAGAATCTGCAGGAAAAGATAATTGAATTACAAAGCATCCTGCTTAAAATATGCCAAACAGCTAGAGAGAGATAAATCTCAAAACGTCTGAAACAAAGTAATTTGGAGTGATGAGACTAAAATTGATGAGACTAAAAGGCCTATGATGAAAGATACACAATTCCTACTGTGAAACATGGAGGTGGATTGCTGATAGGGATGTGTGAGCTACAAAGGCACATGAAACCCAGTCAAGTTTGATGGCAAGATGAATACAGCAAGTTATCAGAAAATACTGGAGTAAAATTTTGAAGCTGCACATGGGACGTACTTGTACTTGGAAGAATTTACAGGAACTAGCGGATTTACCATCTGAGAAAATAAAGAGCCTCATCCACAACTACCACAAAAGGATTCAAGCTTTCATTAATATAAATGCAACATCAGAAAAATGGAACATGAGACACTAGAGAAATACCAGGGGTCAGAGAAGAGCTAGAATAAATGGTATTAAGAACTGGTGTAGGTAAACTTTTGATCAGGGTCATTTTGGTAGTTTCTGTTGTCAGTATAGAAAGGGTAAACAATTGTTTGACAAAAAATGTCTATAAATGTATCATTCATATTTTCTGAAAAATGCCCCCCCCCTATAAAATTATTAGCACAACTGTACATGCACGGCTGGTTAAAAGCTGTGGTTGTCCTGTGTGGAGGGCTTGACATTGACTTTATATCCTTTTTGCTATAATGTATAGTTTGATATAATGTATATGACATGTGCTAAAATGTGTCTAAATGACCAAAAATCACATGTTTACCACTATCACCTGATACTTTAGAAAACACAAATAAGAGCAATTAAAATATAAATATTAATGTAAATTTTTTTTATTATATATTAAGATGGAGCCATAAACAATTCCATCTCAGTCCAATCAGAACATCGTCGATATTGTGCAGAAACATCTATTCTCAGCAGAAAATTTCCTAAAACTGTTGGTCATTCAACCCCATTAAAACCCCCTTATGGTAAGAATAATAGTGAGGACCGTGACGTTGCCCGGTATGGCGCAACCGGGGCCCCACCCTGGAGCCAGGCCAGGCTCAGCCCGAAGGAGTGACGTAGGGCCGACCTCCCGTGGGCCAACCACCTGCGGGAGTAACCATAAGGGGTCGGTGCAAAGTGGATTGGGTGGCAGTTGAAGGCGGAGGCCTCGACGACCCAATCCCCGAACACGGAATCTGGTGCTAGGGACATGGAATGTCACCACGCTGGTGGGGAAGGAGCCTGAGCTTGTGCGGGAGGTTGAGAAATACCGACTAGAGATAGTCGGGCTCACCTCCATGCACAGCTCGGGTTCTGGAACCCAAATCCTTGAGAGAGGCTGGACTCTCCACTACTCTGGAGTTGCCTGCGGTGAGAGGCGGCGGGCTGGTGTGGGCTCGCTCATAGCCCCCCAGCTCAGCCGCCAGGTCTTGGAGTTCACCCCAATGAACGAGGGTCGCTTCCCTGCGCCTTCGGGTCGGGGATAGGTCTCTCACTGTTGTTTGTGTTTACGGGCCAAATGGCAGTGCAGAGTACCCGGCCTTCTTGGAGTCTCTGGGAGTGGTGCTGCAAAGTGCTCCGACCGAGGACTCAACGCTCACGTGGGCAGCGACAGTGACACCTGGAGGGGCGTGATTGGGAGGAACGGCCCCTCGGCTCTGAACCCGAGCGGTGTTCTGTTATTAGAATTCTGTGCTAGCAACAGTTTGTCCATAACAAACACCATGTTCAAGCATAAAGGTGTCCACCAGTGCACGTGGCACCAGGACACTCTAGGCCGGAGATCGATGATCGACTTTGTAAATGTTTCATCTGACCTCCGGTCGTATGTCTTGGACACTCGAGTGAAGAGAGGGGCTGCAGCACGGGTGGTTGTAGAGGCTAAAACTCGGGTCTGGAAGGAGTTCGGTGAGGCCATGGAAAAAGGCTATCGGTCGGCCTCGAAGAAATTTTGGCAAACTGTCCGGCTCCTCAGGAGGGGGAAGCAGTGCACTGCCAACACAGTTTACAGTGGAGGTGGGAATCTGCTGACTTCAACTGGGGATATTGTTGGACGGTGGAAGGAATACTTCGAGGATCTCCTCATCCCCACCGACACGTCTTCCACCGAGGAAGCAGAGGCCGAGGGCTTTGAGTTGGACTTGCCCATCACCCGGGCCGAAGTCACTGAGGTAGTTGGGAAGCTCCTCGGTGGATGAGATATGCCCTGAGTACCTTAAGTCTCTGGATGTTTTAGGGCTGTCTTGGTTAACACGCCTCTGCAACATCGCGTGGCGGTCGGGGACAGTACTTCTGGACTGGCAGACCGGGGTGGAAGTCGTGGAACACTGGACCAGCTCTATACCCTCTACAGGGTGCTGGAGGGTTTATGGGAGTTTGCCCAACCAGTCCACATGTGTTTTGTGGATCTGGAGAAGGCATTCGACTGTGTTCCTCGTGGCGCCCTGTGGGGTGCTCTGGGAGTATGGGTTGCGGGGCCCTTTGCTAAGGGCTGTCCGGTCCCTGTACGACCGAGCAGGAGCTTGGTTCGTATTGCCGGCAGTAAGTCAGACCTGTTCCCAGTGTATGTTGGACTCCGGCAGGCCTGCCCTTTGTCACCGGTCCTGTTCATTATCTTTATGGACAGGATTTCTAGATGCAGCCAGGGGTCGGATTGAGTCTGGTATTGGGACCACAGGATCTTGTCTCTGCTTTTTACAGATGATGTTGTCCTCTTGGCTCCATCAAGCCAGGACCTTCAATGTGCACTGGGACGGTTTGCAGCCGAGTGTGAAGCGGCTGGGATGAGGATCAGCATCTCCAAGTCTGAGACCATGGTTCTCAGTCGGAAAAGGGTGGCTTGTCCCCTTCAGGTTGGTGGAGAGATCCTGCCACAAGTGGAGGAGTTCAAGTATCTTGGGGTCTTGTTCACGAGTGAGGGAAAGAGGGACCGTGAGATTGACAGACGGATCGGTGCAGCTTCTGCAGTGATGCGGTCGATGTACCGGTCTGTTGAGGTGAAGAAGGAGCTGAGCTGTAAGGCAAAGCTCTCGATTTACCGGTCAAACGTTCCTACTCTCACCTATGGTCATGAGCTTTGGGTCATGACCGAAAGAACGAGATCCCGGATACAAGCGGCCGAAATGAGCTTTCTCCCCAGGGTGGCGGGGCGCTCCCTTAGAGATAAGGTGAGGGGCTCGGTCACTCAGGAGGAGCCCAAAGTATAGCCGCTGCTCCTCCACATCGAGAGGAGCCAGCTGAGGTGGCTCGGGCATCTGTTTCGGATGCCTCCTGGACACCTCCATAGGGAGGTGTTTCGGGCATGTCCCACCGGGAGGAGACCTCGGGGAAGATCTAGGACACGCTGGAGGGACTATGTCTCTCGGCTGGCCTGGGAACGCCTCGGTATCCCCCCGGAAGAGCTGGAGGAAGTGTCTGGGGAGCGGGAAGTCTATGGGTCTCTGCTTAGACTGGTGCCCCCGCGACCCGGCCCCGGATAAGCGGTAGAAGATGGATGGATGGATGGATGTTTGTCATTCAGAGCTCTGTGCTAGTTGCTATACTTTTTTAGCAATACTGCCCTTTTTTTGTTTTACAATGAAGTTTTTTTTAGGGTAACAACATAAGCAGCAGGCTCCAGTGAAGCTGTGAGGGCAGAGTGGTACTAACCCGAGCATTTTCTGCCTCCTGCAGTTCTAGGATCCTCTGGGCTCGGGCCAAGTGGTCCATCTTTTCAAATGCTTTTATCTGGAGAAAGATAATGTTACTAGCACAAGCGATAACAATAAAATCAACAAACAACTTTACATATGATACGGATGGAAGATGACAAATGAATAACAGATGGTTTGAACTAGATTTTGTAACTTCCTCACTTTTATTATATTGCCTAGTTGTTTGTTTATTGATTTAATATGGACTACTGATAACTTTTGTAGCTACTGACGTATATCCTTGGACACATGGAAATGGAAAAAGCAATGAACAGGTATACATTTTAGAAACAGCACCGTCAATATACACTTTTGTTTTTCCGTAAGATTCAGTAAAATTGAGACTGCACTATCAAATTGAGGCTATATAAACTATATTGCCCTGCTGGGGTTGGAGATTGTCCCACTCTTGAGTACTTATTGTGAATTATAATAATGCAACCCATGCATGCATCTGTTTTGGAAATTGTTTATGTAAATGTCTGTGAAATAAAAAAGACTTATATTTTCCATGATTTAAGAGAAAAGCGATGGATTACACATGAAACGGACATATTTTAAGTAGTTCACAAGAGACACAAGACATATTTGACATGGTTTGTGAAGATGATTTAGAGAAATCCATTTACCTGATTACCAGATTTCTTTTTTATTTAGAAGTGAGAGAGAAAGAGAGAGAGGGAGCGAGAGAGAGAGCTGATAAATAACAGTGAAAAATATTAAAGCAAGCAACAAATTAGATGGGCAGAGGAAGGTTTGCAAATGGAAATTGCAGACATACTTGATTTTTAAATAGCTCTGAAAAATATGTAAATCCAACTGACTTTTCCAAGGAAAGACTTATTAGCTGGGTCATCCTCTTCCTCTTTTGGCCCAGGTCTGTGCTCCTCAGGCATCTGGCTAAGGCGGCTGGTGCTAGGTTTCAGGGCCACTGGGGGTGGAAGGGGGCGGTGTCCCACTGTGTCACTGCTGATGGTGCTGCTTGAGTGAGAGTCAAAACTCTGCGACGAGTCTGTACGGGTCTGAGAGCGAACCTTGCACAAAAACAGATCATAAGTGAAACAAATAATTTTTTGTAGCAGATTTTTTCTTTGAACACCTCACCTTGTTGTAAAAAAAGGGGGTAAACAGAAAAGGGTACTTGGTTACATAGTAGAAAATCTAAATTATTATTTTTATCCCCCTGGGAAAATTCCTCATTGGCAGCCACCACTAGGGGGCATCTAGCATGTTTCTAATGTGGAGGAAACCCATGGGGAGAACATGCAAACTCACCCTGGACCATCTTGCTGAGAAGTGACATAGCGCAACCATGTAGCCAAAATAAATAACAGGAATATGCTGCATTTGTGTTTCAATGACCCATGTCAATTTTGGTCTTGATATCATGTAGCGCTGTGTCTGTGTCCTTTTTGGAATTGCCTCTTCATGTAAGGCCTTGTTTGGCTTATATTTTACACTAGACAGCGTTTGCCTGCTTGTTAAAATGTCAGAACACACTATAAATAAAAATAAAAAGACAAACAAGAAAAAGGCATAGTATGTTGGTGGGGAAACAAACAAATACTAGGAAAAGAACTAAGAAGTTAGTAGGAAAGGCAAGGCAATTTTATTTATATAGCACAATTGGTTGAACAAAGGGGGGGGTCTCACCTTTGGCGGTTCAGGGACAAAAGAAGGGGGAGGACTGGGGTCTCTTTGGAGCACCTCTCTGCTGCCTGACCTCCTCATTCGAGCTCGGGGCTCAGGCTGTTGCCTCTAAATACAAATACAGGCACAAATACAGCACACAATCACAAACACAAACAATGACAAGCCACTGTGAGATCAGATGTTAAAATGGTTGGTCTGGTCTGAAGATTGTTGTTTCACACCTCAAAGCCTGCACTACAAACTCACAAATTCTTACACGCCATTTCTTTAGTTTGTAACATTTGGTTTTACTACACATTTTAAAATCTGGTGAATGTGTTCTCTTCACAGGCTTGTTTTATAGTATAACTGTAAATACTATAAACCTGAAAGGGCATGTTCTTCAACTCTGATTTGCACCGTGTCTGTCCGAACTGTGCACTCTGCCCCGAGAGCTGTGGGTAAAGGTTGTCTGAACAACAATTCAATTTACTCATTAATCTCAGGGTCCTAAAGTGTTTTATGTTGTGTTATGTGGGTGACATTGGTTGTTTGAGTGCGTACGTGTAATTGGGTGCTTTGAGTGACACCACTGGTAGAAAAGCACTGTAGAAATGCAGCCGATCACATGGCTTTAGGATGGAGAGCTGTAACATGAAGCAGTGTATTCATTTTATTTTCTTCAATAGTTCCTGGCTAAGCTGCTGTGAGTCTGGGGCCGCGACAAGTCCAACGACAACATACTGATGAAGGATAATTGTAGACTAGCAACAAGTCAAGCTTTGCTGCACAAAAGAGGAGTCAGAGTAACATTCATTTTCTAACACACATACTGTATATATTCATTTATTTATTTAATTTTGAGCTTTTAAGACATGTCGCTGAGGCCCACAACCTACAGATTTAAAAACCTGTTTTGTAAAGAAACAACCAAGGATACTACACACTTCGGATTAGTAAATAGGTGTCATACGGAGTCTGAATAGTAAAAAAACAAGCAAAGAATGTTTTGTATTAGTGATACTCACATCATCAGGCAGAACAGGCTCAGAAGAGCGGCTGATGGCGGACACCGGCTGTGGTTCGTCAAGTGTCTCATCGAGCTCATTGTCCGTGTAAGCCCCGCCTTCATCCGCCGTGTCCTCGTAGTCGCTGGTCAGGCGGCTGTCCATGCTCAGGTAGTCCGCACTCATGGCCGACAGGTAAGACATGCGGTCGTCATGGAGATCCAGGTCCTCCTCTGAACCGTCCAACTGAGGAGCAGAGTTTATTTTTTTTAGGTTCACACTAGTCTACATTTTGCACTAGTCTATTTCTATACGAATATACTTATGAGGAACCTCAGAAGTATGTTATTACAGAAGTCAATATTCTATTGTTGAATCAGAAACACTGGGACTATAAAACTATTAACTGATCCACATATACTTTGTGTCTGAGCTAATTTTTGTTTAAGTATGTAATAAATATTTGTGCTATTTTCTTAGCACAAAAATAATTGATTAAATTAGTAATTGTTTTGTTCTGAGTTTTAGTGAAATTAGTCCACACTCACCTTGCTCTCACAGACCCACACAGCCCGATCTTGCTGCTCACGAATCGTGTCCTTCACACTGCCATACCAAGCGTCGTTAGCAGAGTTCAGGTCAATCGTTGCTGCAAAACAAAACCTCCCTTAGTTGCCTGAAGAGAAAACATAACTATTTCTGAATAGTCAGAGAATTCCATATATTTAATTATACTTTAAAGTATTATATTAAAACTGCACAGGAGCTGGTTCTATAACCCACCGGTGAAGAGGTGTGAGCAAGCTTTCCTCAGCCTAACGGCCTGCTCGTAGAGTTTGCGAGCACTGCGGCTGGATCCGGGCAGGAGGCGGTTTCTCATGGTCTTCACACCTTGTTTGCTGTCGGGGTTCAGGAAAAGCACAATGGGGTACCACTGTGTGTAGTTGAGCGTGTCCACGGCTTTAGGAGTCACATCCAGCAGAGCGTGTCGGTCCTGAGAAGAGACACATACCATTTAAACACATACATACATGCTGAACATACCAGAAGTTGCACTCACTCTCCGTCATTTTGACGGTCTCCTTGCCATCCCCCTGATCTTTAGCTCCCTCCACTGATTCTCAATTGGATTCAAGTCAGGACTCTGGCTGGAACATTGCAAAATGTTTTTGTTTGCTAATCATTTCTTCACCACTTTAGGTGTGTGTTTCGGGGTGTTGTGCTGAAATGTCCGCTTAGGATTTTCCCATAGACTGTAAGAGTTTGCAAAGAGTATGAATAATTTTGGACATGCAACTTTTTCTTCAAACATAAATAAAAGCAGAAAAATATTTATTTATTTATTGATAATAATATATAAATATATGAATATGAATATAACTACAGTTGTAGTTAAACATCAAACACAACAACAACAAACATAACTACTTTTGCAGTCATAGGATGGGGATAACAGCACACTCGGTCACGTGATGGATTTTTAAAATGGCTTACACCGAGGGAGGGGAGGGACAAGGGGGTAGAGTACAGGGTCAGACAGATGTAAACATGGCAGATGTTTGGATTGGGCTTGGTGTTAGGATAACATTCCAAGGCTTCTGTGGGGGGCGATGAAAAGGCAGTCTGTTAGAGTGAGAGTCAGTGGCCTTGGCTGGGTAACGTAAAGTCTCAAGAGGATATGATACGACCCAGCTGCCGGCTTGGCTTCCAAGAGGGACAAGGCGCGCATCCATTTTGTGAAGTGATCTTGATTTTTCCTATCCTTTGTCAGAACTGTAATACACTACAACGCAACTCAAACGGTCCGTTTTCTCAATGTTATCCCTCTTCTCTGGATGAAAACCCTTCATATCCATTAAGCTGCGTAGTAGCTCACAGGTCTGACTCCCGGTGTTGTCCTTCATGTATATCCACAGTCCATGCTGAAGGTGTCAAATCAGCTCCTCAGATTGTGCGACTCTTTGATGTAATCCTTTAAACTGTCACTCACGTCACAGAAGCCCATCTCATCGATTCTTAGGAGTCCAGCAGCAGTTGAATCAAAGAAATGAGAGAAAAAGTACGAGACGAAACGAGACAAAACGAGACATAAAAAGCACAGCAGATAGCAGATAGCAGGAGCAGAGGGAAGACATGTCCGTCTTGTCTGAAGTCGGGAGGAGGAGTCCACAACGGTGCCTCTTGTACATTGTCTTACTATCTTCTGGAATATGAGTATGTTATTTCCAATTAAGAAAAATAACTTTAACTCAAAATTTGCCATGGGTATGATTCATTTTGGGCTCGACTGTGTGTATATATATATACACTCACCTAAATGATTATTAGGAACACCTGTTCAATTTCTCATTAATGCAAGAACCTAAGCAACCAATCACATGGCAGTTGCTTCAGTGCATTTAGGGGTGTGGTCCTGGTCAAGACAATCTCCTGAACTCCAAACTGTCAGAATGGGAAAGAAAGGTGATTTAAGCAATTTTCAGCGTGGCATGGTTGTTGGTGCCAGACGGGACGGTCTGAGTATTTCACAATCTGCTCAGCAGATCAGCAGCACAACCATTTCGACCCTGCACGGGTGGTCTCATCCTTCATGCTCGGGTCCTCTACAAGAGGCCTGGAAGCTTGAGGGTTATGCGCAGTATCTTTGCTGTTTGCTACACTTTTCTGTACCGAGATGTCTGGTGTTCTTCCTGGAATCTGCTGTAGCCACTCTTCCAGTTTGGGGGTCACCACCCCGAGTGCTCCGATGACCACAGGCACCACTGTCGCCTTCACCTTCCAAGCCTCTTCCAGCTCTTCTCTGAGCCCTTGGTATTTCTCTAGTGTACCATGTTCCTTTTTCCTGATGTTGCAATCACATGGTTTTGCCACGTCAACCACCACCACTGGTGGTTGACCTCGGGTTTCCACTCCGTAATCCATGCAGATGTTCCTGTACACTATGCCAACACTTGGTTATGGCGCTCCATGTATGCTTTCCCTGCCAGCATCTTACACCCTGCAATTAAGTGTTGGATTGTCTCAGGGGCCTGTTTGCACAGCCTACACATTGGATCTTGTCTGGTGTGCTAGATCTGGCCCTCTATTGAACTAGTGCTCAGGGCCTGCTCCTGTGCATACATTATGACTGCGTCTGTGCAGTCCTTCAGTCTGGCCCACTTTAGCCATTGGTAGGATTTCTTGATATTAGACACTTATGTGTGTATGTAGACAGTTATGTTCCGGTGGTACATCCCATGTAGGGGTTTGTCCTCCCATGATGGTCCCTCCCCCACCACCTCTTCCCCTGTTCCCCATTGCCTGAGACATCATTTAGCAAATCATCTGTTGGTGCTTTATCTTTGATGTACTTGTGGATCTTGGATGTTTTATCCTGGATAATGGCTCTACACTCACTAGCCCAGGGATCGGCAACCCGCGGCTCCGAAGCGGCATGCGGTTATTTCATTCCTCTGATGCGGCTCCCTGTGGCTTTTAAAAATAATTAATGATTATTTAAATATTGTATTTTATTTTAGTTTGTTCGTCAGCTACTATGCGTCACAAATGCCAATATGCGACACCCGCCACCGCGTGATTTCTTGAACTTTTTGAATTCCAGGTAGGCCAACTATGAAGAATTCTAAGAAGTATGCTTAGTATGTAATGAGGAAATATGCAGGTGTTTTCCAACATAAACTTTGTTAAAAGCAAACATCGCGCACGCCTCACAGATGACAGCTTACGATCCTGTGTAAAGATGAAGGTGACGCCATAGGGCCCTGATGTGCATATGCTGTGCGATCAGGTTCATGAGCAGAAATCACATTTGGTTTGCTGCTGGTGGATAATTTAAGTTAGGCATTTTTTTGATAAATACAAGAAGAACTCAAATAGACATTGAGCACTTTACTTAAAAATATCCTTCAACCAAACGTTTTTTTTTTTGGTTTTCATTTTTTTTAGAGTTCAAAATGTTTTTGTTGCATGCAGAAATGTAGTTTTATTTTCTCTGCAGTCGTTCATTGATTTCATAAATGCAACACATTATAGTTTGTTTATACATAGCATAAAGGCAAAAAAATGTGCAGTGTCAAGTGCAGTTTTATTTAATTTAAATGTCAAACGGGATTTGTGGCTCCCAGCGTTTTTCTTACTGTAGGAAATGGGTCCAAATGGCTCTTTGAGTGGTAAAGGTTGCCGACCCCTGCACTAGCCCATGGCTGCCTTCCTTACGGCTAGCGTATAGTCTCAAGGTGCAGGATTTGGGATGTAACCCTCCATGCATGTTGAGGAGATTATGTGTCTTAATGTCTGTGTTCTGTATCACTTCCTTTGGCCACCTTATTATTCCCGCTGTGTATCTGATGACTGGCAGGGCGTAGCTGTTTATTTCCCGTGTCTCGTTCTTGCCATTGAGCTGACTTCTTTTGACTTGCCTTACTCATTGGAGGTATTTGGCAGTTGCTGTTTTCCTTGTTACATCTTCGAGGTTGCCATTTGCATGTGGTATTTGTTCCTTCTGGGAGTGAGACCCCTTCTGTGTGGACTAGCTTCCCTCTCTTTGTTACCACAGCCCAAGAATTTTCAGGAACTGGAGGCTTTTTGCCAAGAAGTATGGGGCAGCTTTACCATCTGAGAAAAAAAGAGCCTCATCCGCAAATACCACAAAAGACTTCTAGTTGTCTTTGATGTTAAAGGTGGCAATACACAGTATGTCTGTGATGCATTCCCTGACAGTGGAGGCTCTGTGGTGCATTTACTGAAAGTGGGCTCTATGTATGTGGTGCATTGTCTAATTGTGTACATCGAATACCAAACTCATAACTGAGCTTTTGTACCTGTTCGATGATTTGTCGAATGGTGTTAAGCCTCACAACGCCTGAGGACTTCTCACTGCCTGCATCTTTGGGCTCTGTTTCTTCAAATAAAAAGAAAAGTACATTTGCAAGTTAAAAAGACAAAAGGATATTAGGACATACAAGATTATTTTCTTAAAGATTTTTTTTGTTCATTTGGAAGTACTAAAATACACTCAGTATGTTCACATGTAGGGAGAGTAATTCAAATTATTGCCTTAGTCCGAATATTACCAGTGTTTTAAACTGCTGTAAACACCTGACAAAATTGTACTAACAAACCTCGATAATGTGGTTCAGTGTCAGATTACTGCTGCAGGTATACGGCTTACTCCGATTAGGGTCGGAGGGCGATTAGAGTAACAACATCAACAGAACAACATGAAGAAGAAGAAAATGTATTTATAGAGCACATTCTGTACCAAAATAACTCAATGAAAGACAGAAATGACACACTGTTATAAGAATTTTAATATTATGTTTAGAGTTACTGGGGGCTTATAGTTCTCTTCAGGTCATGTCAAATTCATGTCATGTCCTTCGTGCTAATCCAAGCATGGAGTAGACATAACTAGACTGAGACATGGCTTGTCACGGGACTTCTGCACCTGGACCATTGTGAATGCCTCTCTCCAAGGCCGTCACTGTGCTGTATATAATCTCATGTTATGTTTACATCTTTAAGCAAACCTCTCGCTGTAAAATTGTACTGTGTCTGCTTTGCTTCTCCTTGCAAGGATTAAAACCTAGACATTGCTTGTTAAATTATAAATCTGTCTCCGTGTCTCTCTGGATAAATATAAGGATATAAAATATTCCTATAAAACACACAAAAGTTGTAGAAATGACAAACTTGGAAGAAAGGAAAAATAAAGGACTAAACAAAATAAACACAGGAAAAAAAACAATAGTAAAAAATAAATTAACATATCAGGGTTACAGGTTTCTGAGATTTAGATTTAAGACTTTTTAAGACCATTTTAATACCATCTAAAATTAAATTTAAGACCAATTTCATAGCAAAAAATTTGCGAACAGCAAACAAAACCACTCAAACTTTTCTCCATCTGGTAATGTCCAGTCCCCGCACCGAACAAACGCTGCAAACGTGTAATTTAGAGCTGCAACTAACAATTATTTTTTCTGTCGACTAATCTAACAATTATTATTTTGATTAGTTGACTAATCTAACGATGGACAAAAAGGTTTAAGTAAAAGCATCTGGACTAAACACTAGATTCCAATTCTAGAATTCCAGAATTGATAAAGTTACTTAGAGACAAACGTCTTCATCTTGAAAACTGGGTCCAGATGCTTTTACTTAAACCTTTTTTTCAAAATGTCCTGGATGACTGAGAACCTTCACAAACATAATCTAACAATTATTTTATTTTTATTTTTTTTTATTAATCTAGTGTTTTTTTTTATAAACTGTATAAAAAAGAACACTAGATTAATAAACTGTAATGTATTTTAAAAAAGGTAGTAAATATGCATATTTTTAAATTAACTGAATGTGATTATTACAATGTGATCACTTTGATTAATTAATTGTTTTTCAGAGAGTGTAATGAATTTGACATTTTATTATAAAATAAAAAATCTTTAATATTTCTCTTTATTTTCTGAAATTAAATTATTAACAACAGTAACTTGTAAAGCAAAATTAGTAAACTACAGTACAACTACAACTTCTAATATACCATAACTATAGTAAAATGTATGAAAATCTGTTTATCTGTTCTTATCCAAGTAGTAAACACAGCACACAGCCATAACTTTTATTACTATTCCTGCTTTGATTAGCGCATATGTTTACCCCAAGCGTCTCCCATGGAACCTCCTAAATGGTTGTTGCGTAAGGGCGCCGCCATACGCCAAAATACAGCGAAATATGGCAATATACCGTCGTCCACCAGCAGGCAGGCTCCAAAAGCAGAAATATAAGGAGAAACCCAATAACGACTTTACGGGTGTAAAAAACATGTTTACAGCCTGGTACAAAAGATGGCTGCGATCTCTAGAGCTAAGTTTTTACTACGTGACAACTGGGGGGGGGTGAATTTTTTATTATTACGTCCGTTTATGCTATTTAAAAACTATTGTTTTACTATGAAGTAAAAGCCGAAAAGCCCGGATGTAACGCCCATTTTATTGCCAAGTTGTAACCACAATATCGGTAAATAGGGGACCAATGGGCGGATTATATCCACTATATAAACAATCAATGGTTTACCCCTGCCTCTTCCTCCTCTACTGGGTAAAGTGTCAGGATGAACAACAAGTATTTGTCCTAACAGCTGTCAATAGAAGCCGCATTATTCCTGACAGAAAGTGTGCTTTATGTAGCTACAGAGAGGCACCAGCAGCGCCGCCGTTGTCCAAGTTACACACGCACTCTCACTCACGCTCATTCTCAATTTCACTCGGCTGAAGAGACTCTAAAGGTAGATGTTCTCCCTCAGAATCAGAGTCAGCCATT
The DNA here is from genome assembly GCA_024349245.1 of Neodontobutis hainanensis. NCBI lineage: Eukaryota > Metazoa > Chordata > Actinopteri > Gobiiformes > Odontobutidae > Neodontobutis > Neodontobutis hainanensis. The sequence goes on from JALDNG010001551.1 coordinate 28,535, forward strand.
ACTAATACCAAATCTTCATCACAGGTGTTTTTTTTATTTGTCATTTTTGTGTTTACCATCTCGAATGTAGAGAATGACACTTCCACTGAGACGCGAGTTTGAAGTCTTCTTCTACAAAATTTTCTGTTTAAAATATTCCCATACCTTTGATAATCATGGTCTGGATTTTTGTGATAGAATAGAACTTTCTCCATTCCTAGGAGCACAAGCCGCCATTACGAGATGAATTTAAACAATGTGTTGTTTAAATAAGTTGATGCATTTTACGCAAGTTGTTGCAGCACTAGTGTAATTTGTTAGTTGGTTGGTTCCGCTTATTTTGTTGTGCGTGACAAAGACGTAACGTTTCATTATTTTAAAATTAAAATAAAATGTTCTTTATGTTGTCAGTTAATTTTTAAGACCTTTGAAACATAGATTTAAGACTTTTTAATGCTAATTAAGGCCTTATTTTTAGATTATGGAATTTAATACCTTTTAAGACTTTTTAAGGATCCACGGATATCCTGCATATGTACAGCTTGAACAGGTGTGTTGCAGTGACATAAATATAAACAAGTTTGACTCTCCTTTTGTCTGGAATTTAGTTCCATTTTTGGAGCATAATGAGTAAAAGCAGCTTCAGTAGCTTTGGACTGAAAGACATGGAGACTAGCTGCTGAGGAACGGAGAGCTCTGAGGCTCATATGGAGTATTAGTAGAAGGCTAAAGTAGAGAGGAGCGTGGCCATTAAGAGCTTTGTAGACTATTAGAATAATTTTTAAGTCAATTCTGATATAAACTGGTAGCCTGGCCAGCCAGACTGCTTTCACATTGTATTGCATACACAGAGAAATTGGTCTGGGATTATCCAATCTGCTCTGTATTCTGCTCTGGTTCTTTCTTTCCAGACCAATTGTAGCAAGGAATGAGTGATTTTGTTTTGCATTATATTAAGCACACAATATGATGTGCACAATTTTTTCAAACAAAACAGTCAAATCTTTCAAATGCAAGTTTAGGTAGATGAATACAATCAAAAATAAGCACTATATTTGATATTACACCCTGTATCCCTATATTTTTCTGACAAAAATGAAGTCATTCACCATCACCGAAGCAACTTCTCTCCCGCTAGCCTGGCTGGTATACGCTGTGGTTTGTTAACAATCGGAATCAGAATTGAACGGTTGCTTTCTTTTTTCTGATTGGTTTACTCAGCGAACGTTGGTGGTAGAGCAATTGTCCTATAACCAGAAGGTTGGCGGTTGGATTCCCTGCTCTCCCCACAGTTTAGACCTTCGTGTCGCACTTAACCCCCCTTGCCTCCAGTGACAGAGCACTGGTGTATCAATGTTGCTCTGGTTGCTCTTTTTGCTGTTACTAATCTTTCATATTCAGGAGGTGATGTAGTGGGACTTACTTGCGATGACAAACTCGTTGGGTAAATCAGCGACCAGTTTGTCATTAACAGCGTCAGAAATAGGACCAAATATCACCACAGGCCTTCTGAATCCAGCTAACAATGAAGAGAACACCAATACGTAAACATAGACCAGAAATAATATTATTTCTCATATGTGATGACAGAGTTCTGTTCGGATTACCTTCCCGTAGCACAACCCTCTCGTAGGCTGGAAATCGTGTTGTGACTGGAGCAGCACTCACATCCTCTCTGCTCTTTCGTAGGTCTTTTTTCTTCGCTGCTCTTTGACCCCGAAGTCTCCAGAAGTCTCCACGGTCGTTACCTGAAGCGGCACGAGCTGCATTTTGCACATTGGCCATCTGTTCAGCTCTGCCACACAAACAGTTACCACATTAATAATAGCCTTGTTAATCAGTATGGAACAGTTTGGTACAGTTTGGAGCACGTACATGGGTACGTATAGAGCAGTTTGGTATGGGTCAAGTCAGTATAGGGCGGTTTGGTACAGGTTGGGTCAGTCCAGGGCGGTTTGGTACAGGTTGGGTCAGTTCAGGGCAGTTTGATATGGGTCGGGTCAGTACAGAACGGATTAGTACTGGTCGGGTCAGTATGGGTTGATTCAGGGCGGTTTGGTATACATTGGGTCAGGATAGAGCAGTTTGGAACGAGATGGGTCAGTTCAGGTGCTGTTTATATAATTAGAATATCGTCAAGAAGTTTATTTATTTTACTAATTCCATTCAAAAAGGGAAACTTGTATATTATATTCATTACACACAGACTTATTTTGTTAAATTCTGATGATTATTACTATCTCAGAAAATTATTTTTGAAATTTTGGCCAACTGAAAAGTATGAACAAAAAAAGTACGAGCATGTACAGCACTCAATACTTAGTTGGGGCTCCTTCTGCCTAAATTACTGCAGCAATGAGGCATGGCATGGAGTCAGTCTGTGGCACTGCTCAGGTGTTGAGAGCCCAGGTTGCTGTTATAGAGGCCTTTAGCTCTTCTGCCTTGTTGGGTCTGGCATATCGCATCATCCTCTTCACAATACCCTATAGATTTTCTATGGTGTTAAGATCAGGCAAGTTTGCTGGCCAATGAAGAACAGTCTTAGTAATAATTTTTAGTTTTAGTCTTATTTTAGTCATCTTATTTGTTTTAGTCGACTAAAAGTAAAATAGATTTAGTCGACTAAAATCCCCCAAAAATTGATGAGGTATAAATTTTGACCTTCTTTATCAGACATAAAACTATACTTGAGAATTGAGTTTCAAATGTGCAAACATATTTCACACTGTTTATTTCAACACAACTGCCTTTATTGAAAATGGTTTTAATCAATGAAAAACAATACTAATAGAAAAATCTTGTAGAGATGCAAAATACACATTCACAGCTTATTGTAAATTAAATTAAATAAATGTGCAATTATCAAAAGGTTCTTACAGCCCAAGAAAGCTAAAGAATAATAATAAACATACCATCTAAACCATCTTTGAACCTAAAGTGCACTGAACAGGAGGATATTCCTTATGCTACATAAACGCTGGCATCATAAACATCAAATGCAAATATTTATTTACTTCAATTAATTTTCAGAAAAGTGCTTTGTGCTAATCGATGCTTTCCTCTAGTGAGGTCACCTGGGACACTAAATACTCTTACTACACAAGTTTGAGAAGCTGACTGCCAAAAGATCTAATGCTAACAGTTTGTTGCTCTGTCGTCTCTATGTGTTTCTGTTAAGCTTCTCGGCACTGCCATGTAACAACAAGATTGGCTTACTTGACTCATCCCACCCGTTCCACTTAATCTTGTTGTTTTTGTCTTGTCTTTTATTCATTGACAAAAATGTCAGTCTATATAGTTATTGTTTTTATCATTATAAACGCTTTTTTATTTAGTTTTTGTTTTGTTTTCGTCCACAAAAATAACACTGTCACTGACTGTGGAAAATTTACACTGGACCACAAGCAACGTGGATAGTGTGTCTCTTCTCTCTTTTTCCAGACTCTGAAACCTTGATTTCCAAAGAAAATGCAAAATGTATTTTCATCAGAGAACATAACTTTGGACCACTCAGCAGCAGTCCCAGACGAGACGCTTATGACGCTGTCTGTTGTTCAGGAGTGGCTTGACACAAGGAATGTGACAGCTGAAACCCATGTCTTGCATACATCTGTGTAGTGGTTCTTGAAGCACTGACTCTAGCTGCAGTCCACTCCTTCTGAATTGCCATCACAGTTTTTAATGGGTTTTGTTTCACAATCCTCACCAGGTTACGGTGCTTTTCCTTCTCTTCACCTCTCTCTCTTCGACTTCAAGCTGTCATTGATTTTAAAGGTGGCGATACATGGTATTAAGAACTGGGGTATGTAAACGTTTGATCAGGGTCATTTGGGTAGTTTTTGTTGTCATTATAATTTAAAAAGAGAAAACAATTGATTGACAGTAAATGGCTTCACCCAACCACAAGTGAAAAAAGGTGTTTGTGTTATTATTCATATTTTCTGAAAAATGGCCAAACAATCACAAATTCAGCCAGGGTATGCAAACTTATGAGCATAACTGTACCTTTCAGCATTCATTGTTCCTTCCAAAACATGTAAGCTGCCCATACAAAATAAAGTTCTTTGGTCTTCTACAGAGATTTCTCCAGTTTATCTGAATCCTTTACATTTAGTCATTTAGCAGACCCTTTTATCCAAAGCGACTTACATTAAGCTTCAATTCACTGGGGACAAGGTGGGTTAAGTGTCTTACCCAAGGACACAACAAAAGTATGAACTGTGGGAAGAGCTGGAATTTTACCACCAACTTTCCGGTTGAGGGACAAAGGCTCTACCACTGAGCCACTCAGCCCCAACTGAGCCACTGCGCCCTTTTGATGATGTGATTTGGTACTCCTGCCTCACAGCAAGAAGGTTGTGGGTTTCAATTCCCATCCAGGGAAGGGCCTTTCTGTGTGGAGTTTATATGTTTTCCCTGTATCTAGGTCTCCCAATAACCTGTAGGTTTCCCCCGGGTGCTCTGGTTTCCCATACCACTTATCTAAGACCAAACAGCAAAAATGTTACACGAGGCACTGCATTTCTCGCTTATCTCAAAGCCGCAAAAGACGGCTACGTTATGCACCAATTTAAAGAGTGAACTGAGTTAAACCTGAACAAAAACACAGTGTACCAGCTGTGGTCAAATAGATGGGGACAGGAGTTTGCCCAATAAAAGCCTCAATAGTGCCTATTACAGTTTTTTTTTATCTTTCCTCCTCCTAGGGTGGACGCAAACCTCTGACCTGCTGGGTTATGTGTACCCGATCTGGGTTTGTTGTGAAGTTTTTCCTCACACTGATGGAGGGTCTAAGGACAAGGGATGTTGTCTAGTGCAGTCTGTTAAGCCCTTTGAGGCGACTGTTGTTGTGATATTGGGCAATACAAAAAGAAATGTTTTGTCTTGTGCCTTGAGGTGTTATGATATTTAGAGCCAGTATGTTATTAAACTAACTAAAGAAGCTAATCAATGTCACAAAAGAAAATGAACCATGTGGAAACACTGGTCTTTTGATGCATTACTTGATGCAAATGACAATAATTTGCCTATAAATTATAAACCTAATTAAAAATGAATAAATAATCTCCAAAGATTTAGTCAGGCAGGTTTTAGGAGACACATGACAGTAATCTGAAAACTTATTAAACAATACCTTTTGATTAAATAATAATTAGTCAGTTATGGATATGAGGATCATTTTCCATCTTCCTGAGTTTTAATATATACCAATAAACATCTTCAAAATATATATAATCTAATATTTTAGAAAAAAAAAACATAATACTAATCAAAAAATATCAACCTTATTGTTTAAAATGTATTTAAATCTAAATTAAAGAAAATAAATTAAATTAAATTAAAAATCAAAAAAATATTGTAGCTTACCACTAACTGTGTGTGAGTGTGGAGTGAATCAATAATAGCCTCTGTAAAGCTTCTTTGGGTATCTTGAAAAGTGCTAAATACTGTAAGTACTATCCATTATCATTTTATTCCACAATCTTTCTATGCACTCTTTCACAGATATAAGCGCCTCTGCCCATCTTTACTTATGAGGGTATCTGCCTCTCAAAGACATCTCTTTTATATCTAATTATGTTACAAACATTAGATCAATTATCTTACTTAGTCGCTAGATGTTCTCCCAGCCTGAATCTTTTTCAGTCATTTGTTGCTCCTTTTGCCAACTAGACTTAAAAACATAAAAGTGTTATATTATCTATGTTCTATTGTAAATAAAATATTGGCTCAAGTGATTTTAAAGTGTTTTAGTTTTCATCATTCATAGGTTGTATATCATGAGTAAATTCTGTTGTAGCAGCAAATGTGAATGGTGCTCTTGTGTATGAACGCGTGAATGTCACTCTGGTGTATGAATGCGTGAGAATGTCGCTCTGGTGTATGAATGCATAAGAATGTTGCTCTGGTGTATGAATGTGTGTGAATGTCGCTCTGGTGTATGAACGCGTGAGAATGTCGCTCTGGTGTATGAACGCGTAAGAATGTCACTCTGGTGTATGAACGCGCGTGAGAATGTCACTCTGGTGTATGAACGCGTGAGAATGCCGCTCTGGAGTATGAACGCGTGAGAATGCCGCTCTGGTGTATGAACGCGTGAGAATGCCGCTCTGGAGTATGAACGCATGAGAATGTCGCTCTGGTGTATGAACGCGTAAGAATGTCGCTCTGGTGTATGAACGCGTAAGAATGTCGTTCTGGAGTATGAACGCTTGAGAATGTCACTCTGGTGTATGAACGCTTGTGAATGTAGGTCTAGTGTATGAACGCGTGAGAATGTCGCTCTGGAGTATGAACGCTTGAGAATGTCACTCTGGTGTATGAACGCGTGTGAATGTAGGTCTAGTGTATGAACGCGTGAGAATGTCGCTCTGGAGTATGAACGCTTGAGAATGTCACTATGGTGTATGAACGCGTGTGAATGTAGGTCTGGTGTATGAACGCGTGAGAATGTTGCTCTGGTGTATGAATGTGTGTGAATGTCACTCTGGTGTATGAACGCGTGAGAATGCCGCTCTGGAGTATGAACGCATGAGAATGTCGCTCTGGTGTATGAACGCGTAAGAATGTCGCTCTGGTGTATGAATGCGTAAGAATGTCGTTCTGGTGTATGAACGTGAGAATGTCGCTCTGGTGTATGAACGCGTAAGAATGTCACTCTGGTGTATGAACGCGTGAGAATGTCACTCTGGTGTATGAACGCGTGAGAATGCCGCTCTGGAGTATGAACGCGTGAGAATGCCGCTCTGGTGTATGAACGCGTGAGAATGCCGCTCTGGAGTATGAACGCATGAGAATGTCGCTCTGGTGTATGAACGCGTAAGAATGTCGCTCTGGTGTATGAACGCAGCGTAAGAATGTCGTTCTGGAGTATGAACGCTTGAGAATGTCACTCTGGTGTATGAACGCTTGTGAATGTAGGTCTAGTGTATGAACGCGTGAGAATGTCGCTCTGGAGTATGAACGCTTGAGAATGTCACTCTGGTGTATGAACGCGTGTGAATGTAGGTCTAGTGTATGAACGCGTGAGAATGTCGCTCTGGAGTATGAACGCTTGAGAATGTCACTATGGTGTATGAACGCGTGAATGTAGGTCTGGTGTATGAACGCGCGTGAGAATGTTGCTCTGGTGTATGAATGTGTGTGAATGTCACTCTGGTGTATGAACGCGTGAGAATGCCGCTCTGGAGTATGAACGCATGAGAATGTCGCTCTGGTGTATGAACGCGTAAGAATGTCGCTCTGGTGTATGAATGCGTAAGAATGTCGTTCTGGTGTATGAACGCGTGAGAATGTCGATCTGGTGTATGAACATGTGTCAATGTCGCTCTGGTGAATAAACGCGTGAGAATGTCGATCTGGTGTATGAACGTGTGTCAATGTCACTCTGGTGTATGAATGCGTGTAACTGTCACTCTGGTGTATGAATGCGTGTAAATGTAGGTCTGGTGTATGAACGCGTGAGAATGTCACTCTGGAGTACGAATGCGTTTGAATGTCGCTCTGGTGTATGAATGTGTGTGAATGTTGCTCTGGTGTATGAATGTGTGTGAATGTCACTCTGGTGTATGAACGCTTGTGAATGTAGGTCTGGTGTATGAACGTGTGTCAATGTCACTCTGGTGTATGATCGTGTGTGAATGTCGCTCTGGTCTAGGAGCGTGTGAGAATGTTGGGACAGTGAATCAAAATTAGCCTAAAGCTACAATCAGGCATGTTTACATTTATGTGGCTGTCTCATGTATGTTCATCAATATGCACTGTCCCATTTAAATAGATAAATAAAAACAAACAACTGTTGAGAGCTATGTGGTTGGGAAAAATAACATTTCTCATGTTTTCTGTTTGAATATGACATTTATCACAAGAACAAGGTGACGATTAATATTTTTTGCTTATAGTTTTTGCTTTGAGTAAGGATTATCTTTCGTACAATCACTGATCACAGGTGAATGGTTGGGGACCACTTTTGGTAATGGAAACAAGCCAGAACTGACCTACCCTGCACCTTACTGCTCCAGTGAAGACAAGGCTAATGAACAAATGTCAGTTAGTAATGAAACTGTTCCACCTGACAGACATTTGTTACTCATACTAAAACTGGTCTTTTCTTCTTCTTCTAAATTAAAGATGTAAATGTGACTCAAACTTATGTTAGTTGACCTTGATTTGATAATATCAAAAGTCAAAATACTGCTTCATGTTACAGTTAGTGGGACTCCAGAGTTTGTCAGTCAAGCAGTTTGGGCTGTTTGTTCAGCTCTCTCTGGCATTAAATGTAAAATTGTGTGTCTGATTTATTGTGCACAGACCTCAGTTAAATTTCCTTTTGCTCTATGTCTGCCCCTGTCTTCACATAGGTCTCACTGTAAAAACCAGAAGGGGACTGTTAGAATCACCTGCTCTTGTTGGGAATGATGCCCTTCTCCAGGAGCTGATTGTCTTTGTCGGTGCGAATGGCCAGCCAATTGCCCAGTTTGCCGTCATACAGCGTGTCCGTCACTTTGAAGATCTCCCCTCTGGAGAAGGGCAGGCTCTGAGGAGCCTCCTTCTCATATTCAAAGTGTGTTCTTATGAAAAATGAGTCACCACGCCCCGATTCTAAAATGTTGTTGTACACTGCACAAAAAGACAATAAAAAAAAAAAAAAAACACAAAGAAAGCTTTAATTTTAAAACAATCTCCAGATTTTCTTCCCTACATTCCTTATTCTAGTTTCCTTTGCTTGGTCCCTCATGTGTTACCTTCAGGTTTGCTCTGAGCTAAAATGGTGACATCTTCGCCTTTGGGAATCTCCAGCAGATACAGCACTGCATCTTCTCGCACCATCCCTCTGAAGTCCATGTTGTTAACCTGCAGAAAGCCAAATATTTATTCCTAAATTCAAAGTAGTTTCTGCCAGCCTTGTCTGTCGTGATTGCTCGGATGGACCACACTACAGGGACTAGGGCTGAATGATATTCTGTTTTTACATCGATATCGCGATGTGTGCGTGAGCGATAGTCACATCGTCGGAACAGCGATGAGAAGGGTAGTAGCCTATGGTGTATTAATCCTTTAGGCGCAAAATTGCAACAAGAAACTTAACCGGAAAAAACAGCCGCTACTTCCGTTTATGTACTAAATTATGCTTCCACTCCCTTCCACCAGATGTCAGACACTCTGTACTTTGTTTCTAGTCCACTATTACCATGTGCTGCCATTAAAAAAATTCATAGAAGAAGACTTCAAACTCGCATCTCAGTGGGCGTGTCAGGACCGGCTGAGTGTAAGCCTCATTCTCTACACGCGAGCTGGTAAACGCGAAAATCACAAATAAAAAGCTTTGGCATTAGTAATGGCTGAATCTGATATCTACCTTTGGAGTCTTTTCAGCCGAGTGAAAGTGAGAGTGAGTGAGAGTGCGTGTGTGACTTGGACAGCGGCAGTGCTGCTCGTGCTTCTCTCTGTAGCTACATAAAGCACACGCTGTTTATCGACCAACATTCGTGAAAGAAATGGGAGGAAACTAGTCGCTCTGGCTGCGGTAGTGATGGCAAAGTTAGGCAGAAAAGCCGTGTGCGCGTAGCACCTGCTACTTTACTTTTAGCACCTGCAGCTTTATCTTTAGCACAGGTGATAGAAGCCGGGACAGGCGTACTCGCCAAGGCCGCGGTAGTGACAAGGACTTTGTGAATAATGCGGCCTCTATTGACAGCTGTTTGGGACAAATACGTGTTGTTCCTGACTCTTTACCCAGTAGAGGAGGGAAAGGCAGGGGTAAACACAGTCAGCGCAAATGCGCTAATCAAAGCAGCGATAGTAATAAAAGTGATGGCTGTGTAGCAGATCAGTCTCCAGAATTCCACACTTATCACTGTGTCACTCATCAAGAGTTTGCACAAAACTCCACACGGATTATAACATCTGTCTTTTATCATTTACAGACCTCCAAACTGTTTTACTAAGGACTCAGGAACCTTCAGTAAACCGTGATTAACTATTCTGCGTTGTTGACATGACCAGGACAAAACCTGGCCAGGGACACATTCCAGGTCAAAGGTGACTCAGGACCAGTACCACATCCTGGCACCATGTCAAAGGATCATAAATTTTGGAAGATAAAGTTTGTTGATTCAGCTTTACCCAAAATGTTCTTTAGCCATCCTGAAGGACGTAGGAATGCATTTGATCCACCCAAAACTGAGTTTTGTATGATCACACATTACCCCCTAGTGGTCAAATGAACAAATGACTCTGCTCACTCAAGAAGGACATTTTCGTATTTATTCCATTAAAGGATATTTCGTTATTTTATTATTTAGAATTATTGTGTGAATGTACTGCTGTTTATACTGTTCTTTTCCAGGACGCAGAGTCGTGACGAGAACTCCTCATCCTAGTTTTGTTTGCAGGTTGTGTTCTGTTTTAAGGAAATGTAACAACTGTTTCCATCATGTCCTAACAAATGCCTCTGTATAACTTTCAGGGAACCCCCAGGACCCTCCAAATGAAATTCAAGGCTTTTTAATACCATTTTAAATGAAATTCAATGCCAACTTCGTACCCATTCTGATAGAAGTATGAGGGGAAAATGTAAAATCTGTATAAATTTTGAACCCTAGAAAATAATTATGTACAAGTAGGCTACTTGAAGTGTAAGAGTGGTGCTCAGACACTGTTTTAAGGACCCACATCACCTCTGCCCGCGGAGTTGGTGTCGAGCCACAGTACGATAGAATGTTCCTTGGCTGTGGTGGCATTTCTTTTGTAGAAATGTCTTCATTATTGATAGTCAGAGCTGTTTCAGTAGCTAGCCTAAGAGATCCGCGGTGCACAGAAAGGGCCAATAGGTGGTTGGCGCTGGCGAGCAGTGCTACACGCGGTGTGTTTGGCACCCTTCATATAGGAGTCCAGGGCCGTAACACCCATTGTCGCTAGCTTAAAAGATTTCCTGCACCAACAGCAATAGGCCTCACGGTCATTTCCTGGCACAGGCTTGACCCAAACGTAATTCGGATTCCTTGTCCACGGCGGATTAAACCGACACTTTACCATTTTAGCCGACAAACTAGGCTAGCTACTATCTTGTTCTGCAATTTACCTCACTTGCCTAGTAACCTTATAACGGGTGTGCAAGCTTTCACGCTTACTGCTATGACGTGGACCGCGAGGTGCACTCAAAATTACGCTGCATTATTTTTTAATTAGCCTACACTAGTAACAGTTCATTTTGTTACGGTATGAACTTAATCCTAAGAAAAGTTAAAAAATAAGATCTTTGTAACGAAATCCAAGACTTTGTATAACAAATTCAAGGCTATTAAGGCCTTAATTTTAGATTATCAAATTTAAGACTTTTTTAATGCTTTTAAGACCCCGCGGGTACCCTGACTTTGCAGTGTTTTGCGTGTTTATGAAAAACCAAGAGAAATTGCGACGCAAGGAATGTTTTAAAACTTAGTTTACACATTTAAACTTTAGTCAAACTTCCCAAAGCGACGCCCTTCTCCGTAAGACACGCCCCCGTCCGAAGGTGATATAGCTGGCACACCGCCAGAAAATCTTCCCTTCTCCCTTCGCCCTTCTCCTGCCCCGCTCTCTTCACAGTAAGCCTGCGGCCTTCTGGTGGACAGTCCAGTAGGACTGCTTCGCCGTCGCAACCCTTGGGCCTCGTGGAAAACGAGTTAACTTTCCTTTGTTCTGAAGACCGTGCCTGCTAAAGCGTCTGCTCTTCCCCAAAAGAGCGCACGCAGAAGCAAGTTTTAACCAGCAAAGCAACAGCTGAGAACTCTTTCATGGACCTTGAATAACCTACACAAACTTCAACTTTTACACGGTATAACCGAGGAGAGGCCGTGCTGGTTTGGACAGCAACTAGACGCTTTTGTTCTCTTCCCCCGGGTGCACGGCGACCCCCACCCCTGGAAGAGATCTGCACGTGACGGCACCCCTGGTGTGTGAAGCGCCTCATCAGTAAGTTACAAACTTTCTGGGGAACATTCAGGACGCTCGTCTCGGACCACTGATATCGACCACACCGAACCGGGCCAGCACCCGCTGACTACAGAGTAAGTCCGCACGGGACACAACTGCCTTGGCGTCATTAAAATGTCCTGTTAAAAGTCCTTTTAAATTTCCCCAATCCAGATTAAAACAACATGTTCAAAACATTCCTGGTTTCATCATATCCTCCATGCAACTGTTTATTCTTTTGTATCCCCATTGTGTTCAACTCTTATTGTGTTTTAATGCTTTACCATATTCCCATCATATTATTCATCATTGTATCTTTAATAAAATCCCATAAAGACATTAATGTTTCCCTGTTTATATCAAGAAATGTTCAAAACGAGAAGAATTTTGGTAATATTGCTTTTACAAGTTACTGTTATACCTCCTCTTCTACCTTACGCAGAACCCCAAACTCTGAATTTAGAAAAAAAAAGTTGCTATATTTGGTATTGCCATAAACTGTAGCTCATTGGCTATCTATTTATGGTATTGCCGCTTCTAGCCGAATCTTAAGCCGTTGAAGTGGGGCGTAGTCGTTCAGCTGTCTGTCGAGTTCCAAGTATTGTCACAGGTCAAAAGCTGACCAAAACCCCTTTGAATTGGCCAAACAAGGTGTCAATCTAATGCTAACACTTCCTGTTAGCATTGTTTTAGCATTTTTCGGCGGTCGAAAAGGAATTATGCTTTTATTTACTGAAAGAAACGACAAAAAGTGTCGCAGCTGATTTCAAGTTGGGAATACTTTATGGCAGTTTTTGTGTCTCGGAGGCTCTATGTCCGGAGGACCTAATTATTTTACTGGATATTATTCCCTGGATCTTTACGACCACAAGAGCTTATGGGGATTTTTTGCTGTTCGAGTCCAAGAGAGGCCTCAAGGTAAGACAAATCCAAACCTATAAAACTCGCTTTGGTGTCAGCGCTGTGGTTGTAATGTCTTAAAATGGTTTATATCATCTGAAAGACGAGACTTTAATTTCAGGAGCTCGCACTAACGCTGTTTTGTTCTGAAACGATTAACGCTGCACGTTATCATGGAATTGTAATGATTGACTTTAGCCTTGATTAAAGGCTCTCAATATTGCAATATATATCGTCGGGGAAAAAAAATATCGCGATGATGTATTTTTTTCCAATATCGTGCAGCCCTAACAGGGACTGAATTGAAACTAGTACTAGAACAAAAATAATTGCCTAATACTTAATCCAGCTGCAAAAGAGATAATACATTTATATCTGATTGTGGCTTTGAGACTTTGCAAACCTTTATCTGAAGCCTTACACTAAACACCTACAGAACATCATTAAAAACTGCATTTCAAAACAAAAAAGGCAAAATAAAAATTTTGTCTGTTTCAATACCAGCTTCAATAAATGTTTTGCCTAAAATAAGTGTAAAAGAAAGGCCTGAAGCCTGACCTTCATAATTTGGTCTCCTGTGTGGAGGCCCTCCTGCTCCAGCACTGTCATCCTGAACTCCTGCGATGAAGATTCCTACATCATTTCCTCCTGCCAGTCTCAGACCAACACTGTCTCCTTTCACAAACCGCACCATAACTGTGTTTAGCCTGTTAACAGGCACACACACATTTTAGTGCTTACGGGGTTTGCTGTGTTGCTAACACACACACACACACACGCACACGCACACGCACACGCACACGCACACGCACACGCACACGCACACACACACACACAATAATAAATAAATATAACATTATAAATACAAATATACTGATGTGAAAAATTTAAAATACCAACAACAAAAATTTGTTAATTCTTATATTGCTTGATTTTTGTAGAGACTCATTAATAATGTAAAAATAATCTGACCCATAAACTTCCTGGTCCTCGATGCTTGCCTTCGAAGGGACTTTGGCAGCAGCATGAACCTTTGGAGCAATGACTGCAGAAATATAACATCATATATAATCTTTCAAAGAGCTGAAATTCAAACATTTTTCTGAATATTGAGGAATCTGTTCATATGAAAAACTGAAGACAAGAAGACATGAGTGAGACTTACCTGGTGGTGTTAGGGCCCTTGGCCCGTCACTTTCTGTGGGCAGAGGGCCTTTGTCCTCTGTGGGGGCTCGAAACGGTGTCGCCAGGGCCCCCATTTTGGCCAAACGATTGGACGGCTCCTCTCTGTCAGAAGACAACAGGCTTTATTGAGACACTGCTACAGTTTAGGGAATCAAAAGGCAAAAATGTTTAATCAAACTAATAAATAAATAAGATTATTGCAGACATGCCTAAAGTACATGCAACTACACCCAGTTGTTTCTGGAATGGTCAGAGGTGGGTAGAGTAGCCTAAAATTGTACTCAAGTAAGAGTAAGTGTAAAATAAGTAAGAGTAGCGTTAGTTCAAAATAATGGGTGCACGTGGCAGAGTGGTTAGCACTCCTGCCTCACAGCAAGAAGATTGTCAGTTCAAAACCCGGCCAAATCAAACATTCTCGGCCAACTGCGATCTTTCTGTGTCTGCATGTTCTCCACATGTTACCGTGGGTTCTCTCCAGGTACTCCGGCTTCCTCCCACCGTCCAAAGGCATGCAAATATAGGTTAATTGGCAAATCTAAAGTGTCCCTAGTGAATCAATGTGAGAGTGAATGGTTGTCTGTCACTGTCTGTCACTAAATGTCAGCCCTTGCCACTGTCTACTGTGTACTCTGCCTAAGGCCCAAAAGCTGCTGGGGTATGCTCCAGTCACCCATGACAAAGTAGAAAATGAATGAAAACCTCACTGAATAGCAGACCAAGACAATCCCAGCAGGAGCAGCGTATCCAGTCGCCAAAAAGATGCAACATTCACCCTGTAAAACCTGGTGAATGTACTGGGTAAAGACTATGATGCCGCAGCACATATGTCCTCCATCAGCACCACTCTAAAAGCCACCCATAAAGTTGCCACACTTCTGATCGAGTGGCATGTCACGCCAGATAGCAATAGGTAATTCTCCGCTTTGTAGGCCTGGAAAACTACAGCCACAATCCAGTGGGAAAGGCGCAGCTCTGAAAGAGCACAGACCAGTATAGTACCTCCATAACACAAAAACAGCTCATCTGACCTCTTCACATCTGTCGTAGCTGCAAAATATGCCCTCAGTGATCTAACTGGACACAACAATTCTGGCCTGGCTCTACCCTCCCTAGGTAGGGGATCAAACCTCACTAGGCGTATAGGCTGGTTACAGTGGATGTGAGACAGCACTTTCGGAAGGAAAGCCACATTTCGCCACAGAGTAACACCTGACCCATCAGAGTTCCATCTCAATGAGTCGCTAACTGACAGAGCATGTAGCTCACTGACAGGTTTTGCTGACTTAATTGGGAACAAAAATGCAGTCTTCAGAGATACACACCATAGTTCTGCCCGCACCAAGGGCTCAAAGGGTGTGTGAAGGTCTTGTTAGCAGCTGGAAGCCAGTGAGATACCACGAGCAATGATAGACTGGACTCAAGGAGTTGGCATATTGCACTCTTTCTTCTCATTTTCCTTTCTTTTTCCAATAAATATACAAAAGTGCTAGGTGCAATAGTGCAATGGAGGCAGGAGGCGCTCAGTCCTCTCCAGCAGCAGAGACCACGAACACTGATTTGAAGCACCTTAAATACATCCCCACTAACTGGATAAAACCAAACCCCACAGCAACATACATTAACATAAGCATTTGCTACACCCATGGTAATCCCTCCAAACCAATAAACCAAACAATAAACAATAAACCAACACAATTTACAAACCCTAAAACCAAACACCTAGTTTTCTTTAAAAATCCATAAACCATAAAACACTGTTTAGCTTCTCCCCTCTCTATTCCCCTGCTGTAGTCTGGCCCGAAACCTTTTTAGTGTTGAGTGTTACCCCGGGGACTCTTTAAGCCAGACACCTGGACACAAGGAACAGAGAGGTGAATAAACTCTAACACACAGCACCACAACACTTAAAACACAATTACACACATCTATTGCACATTTCTCAATCAGTTCTAATCGTTTGTTCTCTTTCCAGACCGGCAGCCATCATCCAAAGCGCAGATCCACAGGTGGAACTACAAAACAATCAATAAATTATTTCTTAAAACCCATTGTGTGCAATGTCATTATTTGTGCAAATTCACATTTGTTTAAATTGCTGCATGCTCCAGTACATTTATATAATAAACTGTTTGTTTGTTACATAGGGTGGCTGACACAGAGCACACAGCACCAAAGGCAGGTTGTGGGGCTACTGGCGGATGCAAACCTTTTCACACATCTGAAAAAAGAAGACAAGATTGTGACTCTCAACTGTGCCAGTGTCCACTTGATATTGCCGCAACATAAACCTTGAGAGTAGATGGAGAACGGCCCATATCCATGAGGGACTGCAGGAATTTCAAAATAATAGGAACAGGACAGGGTACCTCCCACGCCCAATACATTTTTTTTTCAACCGAGAGACACAGCAAGTCATTCCTGCCAGTCGCCATCAAACTTTTGAACTCTGTACTGTAAATCCTCTGTAGAGTCACTGTGCAACATTCTGCTTGCTGTACAATATTAAGTGCACTTGTAAACTTGTAAATTGTACATCATGTGAATATGTAATATGTGAATATGTATCATGTAAATATGTAAATAGAGTTTGTTGTTTACTGTTTATTAGGAATATCATAGTTACAGTTAATTTATATCTACTTTAAAATAAATTTTTATTTCCTGCACTGGTCGGTTGCATGATTATAACAAAAATAATTTCCCCTTGGGGATGAATAAAAATAATTCAGATTCTGATTCTGATACATCATCATTTAGAGAACAACCAACACTTTTTGTCATACTGTTTACGAGTGGACACAGCCCTGGCATGAATTGCCCTGAGCTTCCAGACTGCAGCCTATTCATGTGAGGCTGGCATCCATGGTTACGACCTCCCTCTGGCATACGAAAGTGCTCACACATACACCGCTGCACATGTACGCCCTGTTCCTCAATGGAGCAAGAGGACGGAGGCACCGCCATCACACAAGGAGCTTTCGAAGTCTGTGCTGCCTGCCATCCAGGCTGAAGTCGCTCAGCCACCTCTGGAGGGCGCAATGACAGCAGACCGAGAGGAACAACACGCAAGATGGAAGTGAGCTTCCCTAGGAGTTGAAGGAATAAGATATAGCCAAATTTGAACCGGAACAGGAGGAGAATGTTGTCGACATGAGCTAGTGAGTGTCCAGCCATCTTGCTTCTTGTGTCCAAGGTAACATCAATGAGTGTTGTAGTCTGTGATGGTGTCAGACAGCTTTTTCTCATGTTGACATCGAGTCCCAGTTGAGCCAACTTGTGGCTTTTACCGGGTTGCTGGATTGAAACAGGGGCCTGCATCAAAACTGTAGCTTGTACCCATTAGCCAAAGTGTCAACCACCCATGGGTCCGAACCGTGAGCAGCCCAGTAACTGAGCTGTTAATGGGTAAAATAGCGGCAGTAGCTCAGTGGGTAGAGCAGTCGTCTTTCAACCGGAAAGTAGGCGGTTCGATTCCCACTCTCCCCACAGTTCAGAATGTCGTTTTGTCCTTGGGCAAGACACTTAACCCACCTTGCCTCCAGTGACTGTAACACTGGTAATTACTGGTAGAAAAATTCAAAGTTTCAAAGTTCAAAGTTTTCTTTATTGTCCCTCTTGGGGAAATTAATTTTGCAGCATCATGCTCCTTAAAAAACATACAACATAGAATTACACTTCAACAACTCAAGAGCAGGATCAACAATGGAAATCACTAAAAACCAAGATAAAAATGTGCAAAATGGAATTAAAACATGAATAAAAACATTGTGCAAACAAGCAATTATTGTTGTGCAAAATGATTATAAAGTGCTAGGTGCCATTTAAGTGCCTCACAGCTGTCGGTAAAACGACATATTTAATCTTTTAGTCCTACAGCCCAGAGCTCTGTAGCGCCGGCCGGAGGGCAGCAGCTCAAACTCCCCTCTGAGGGGATGGTCTTGGGACTGCGCTATAGCACCAGCCTTCCTCTGCACCTGTCGGCTGTAAATGTCCTTCAGCTGAGCCTGACTCCTCCCCGAAATCTTACTGGCCACTTTAACCAGACTACCCAGTCTGTTTTTGTTGGTCAGGGAGAGGCTTCCAAACCAGGCAGCAATACTGAAGGATAAAACCGATTCAATAAAAGCACGATAAAACAGTGTCATCATTTCAGTGGATACATTAAAACTGTTCATCTTCCTCAGGAAGTACAATCGTTGTTGGACTTTTTTAGAAACAGCATCCACCCAAGGCTCAAAACACAGTTTATTGTCCAGAATGACTCCGAGATATTTGTAGCTGTCGACCAGTTCAATGTCTGTATTCTTGATGACAGTGGCTCTGGGGCAAGGTGGTGATTTGGAAGTCTATTTTAATTTCCTTTGTTTTTAACACATTCATATGTAAAAATGAACGGTCACACCACTGAACAAAGTCATTAAGGACTGGCCCATGATCCTGTTCATCCCCTCTGAGCAGGCTGATGATTACAGAGTCATCTGCAAACTTTAAAATGTGTCTATCCTTGTACACACTGCGACACTGGTTTGTGTACAGAATGTACAGAAGAGGAGAGACAGCAGCCTTGGGGTGAACCAGTAGAGGAATAGAGCACATCAGATAAAATACCATTCACTCTAACACACTGAGGTCTGTCTAATAAAAAGTCCAATATCCAACCAACCAAGTTAAAATCAAGGTTAAAATCAGCCATAAGTCTCTCTGCCAGCAGGAATGGCTGAATGGTGTTAAAAGCAGAAGTAAAATCAACAAATAAAAGTCTGGCATGTGTCTTGGCTCCATCCAGATGTTTAAGAATAAAGTGCAACAGTGTGATGACAGCATCCTCCACTCCTCTCTCAGACCTGTAAGCAAACTGCAATGGGTCTAGCTGTTCCCTGACCTGCAGTAGCACCATGTCTTTAATTATTTTTTCAAAAGTTTTCATAACCAAGGAGGTCAGAGCAACTGGTCTAAAATCATTCAAGGCTTTAGGAGTGTTGCACTTCGCCAAGGGCACAATGACTGAGTGCTTCCAAATTTTGGGGACCTTCTGTTGTAGTAAAGACAGATTAAAAATATGTTGGAAGATGCCACAAAGTTGGTAAGCACACTTTTTTAATGTCTGTCCACAGATGTTGTCTGGCCCTGGGCTTTTGGGTTTGGTGTGGCAGAACAATTTAGCCACAGTGTTTACCTCAATAGACACTGATGGAGAGGCTCGAGTCATTGCCCTGATGTCGGCAATCTTATCATTAAAATCCACTGTGTTGAACCGTGTATAAAATACATTTAGTTCATCTGCCAAGTGTTTATCAGAATTAAAACCATCAAGTGCAACTCTGCTGACTTTATCATGTGACCCAATCATTGTTTTCATACCATTCCAGGTTCTTTTTAAGTTGTTACTTCTTAGTTCAGCCTCAATCTTATCCTTATATCTCAATTTGGCTTTTTTAATTTCAGCCCTGATCTCCTTTCTCACAACCCTTTCTGCATTCACATCACCTTCGTTAAATACAATTTTCCTTTTGATAAGCAGATCTTTCATGTCCTTGGAAATCCATGGTTTGTTATTAAGATACACCTTGACTTCCCTGTTTGGGAGAACTGAGTCTTTACAGAAGGAGATGTAACTGCAGACAACATCAGTCAGTTCATCTATGTCAGAACAAGAGTTCTGAAACACTGTCCAGTCTGTGCACTCGAAGCAGCCCTGCAGCGCCAGAGAGCTGTCCTCAGTCCACACCTTTACCTGTTTCCTAACAGGCTTTTCCCTCCTCATCACAGAGGTGTAGGCGGGCAGAAGGTGGACTGTGTTGTGGTCAGAGGAGCCCAGTGCAGGTCCTGCTTTCGAGATGTAAGCCCCTTTAATGGAGCCGTAGCACAGGTCCAGGGTTTTATTGTGACGTGTTGGACATTTGACATACTGATAAAAACTGTTCAGGGTTTTCTTTAAATTACAGTGGTTAAAATCGCCGAGTATAAAATTGGGAGCAGCAGGTGAGATAGACTGAAGCTTATTTATAGTTTTAAAAACAATGTCAGCCGCAGACTTAGCATCAGCCTTAGGGTGGATATAAACAACAGTCACAAATATCTGGGGGAACTCTCTCGGGAGGTAAAACGGCCTTAAAGACACGGACAGGAGTTCGATGTCCGGGAGACACATCTGCTCTCTTACAGTAATGTTACTGCACCATCTCTGGTTTATGTAGAGACATACCCTCCTCCCAATGTTTTGTGTGTCACCTCTCGGTCCCGATCCAGGCGCAGAGGAGCGCCAAAGCCGCTTATTTCCAGCGCTGAGTCCGCGTCCGCTTCATTTAACCAGGTCTCCGTAAAAGCCATAAGACACACATCCCTGTAGTCCCGCAGATGGCTCACATTTCCCTGTAGTTCGTCTATTTTATTCCTCAGAGACTGCGTGTTAGCCATGATGATTGAGGGCAACGGGATGCGGTTTTTCCGCTGCAGCTTCGGGTTCGTTTTTCACGCCGCCCGTTTTCCTCGCTTTCTAACTTTTTAACTGGTTTTGTAGAGTTTTGTTGTGCACATTTCGTAATTCCAGAGGAAGATTCATAGTCTGTGTATTGACACTGGAGTCCGACATACTGTGCAGGTAGCTCCATTGTAATGCCAGTAGGAAATCGCTGTATGTAATGTAAGTCGCTTTCGATAAAAGTGTCAGCAAAATATCCGACAGCCTGCCCGCTGTGGCACATTAGACTGGCAAATTTCAAAGAGAGCTCTTCTCTCTGCTATTTCTGCAGACAGGCAATTGACCTTGGAAGAAAGCGCACTGTCCGATTTCACCCTCTTTCTAGGGGAGCTGTTGCAAACGTAGGCAAAAACAACAATTCACTAATCTTTTAGATGCAAAACAAACAACAATATAAAGCGTTGCAGCCTTTGGAGGGGAAGAAGCTTGATCCCCTGACAGATTACTAACAGGGCTCCCAGGAATGAAACAGAAAGAGTTCTATATAAAGTGTGTGAATCCCATCTCTCGCAAGATGAGATCCCACAAGTACTTGTATTGGAGCTTTTAGGCCAGCAAAAGGAACTGTGTCAGTGAGATACTCATGATTATACTCATCTCAAAGAACCTTTAAAATGAAAATATATATTATTTGGGCTAAAAGTTACACGGTTTCGCTTTAAGTAAATGTAACTCACTACTACCTACCTCTGACTTTTGAATACCACAATCTGGATGATTGATAATCATCACAAAAATAATCTGAAATCTTGGTTTCCACAAAATTGAATCCACACTACTCTATCAAATAAAAGCAATTTTGTTAATCACTCCTGCTTGAGCTATTAAAATTTACAAAGCTTTATGAAGCATAAATCATCATAATCCTGTATTGTCCTAATTAATGTGCTATATTAAACACCATATTCAGGAGACTGGTCTCACACTGGGGAGGGCCACACGTGTCCTACCTGGTCTTCTCTCTGAGTCTTTCATTAGAGGAATGTGATGATAGGTCCGAGTGGTGTCCTCTTTTGTCATCCTGTGGCGAATAGGAGCGGTACGACTCAATCTCAGAAATATCTGCAGGACAAAAAAGTCAGAACAATTTGTATCTTTCCTGGTACATTTCAAAAATAACAGATGATGAAATGATGATGATGATTGTGATGGTGAGAAAAGACCAAAAATACACTGTTCCAGTTTAGACTTTTGGCTTAGCCCTTGGTCAGTCCTAAATTTAGTTTAGGTTGGTCATGTTCAAGTCTCGGTTTTAGGTTTCAGTTTAAGTTCAGGTCTAGTGTTGGTTTGATAATATTTTGTTCCAATTTTGTTTTATGTTGGGTTGGATTTATAAAGGGCCAATGCTGATGCCACAACCGAAATTAAATGGATGCAGTTCAGGTGATTTAAACAATGCACATAAACACAGCACAATGTTTAAATTAATGAAATTTTGTCTTCGGTAGCTAATTATGATGGATTTGATCACAGTACCAGAGTCGAGTCCAAACACCAAAAACAGACAAAGTGGGTCACATGCCTTCATGTGGACCCCTCCTCCCGCTGACACCATTCCAGTCACACCACTTATCTGAGGTGACCAATCACATTCCACCATTAGGTCACATGGCATCAAAACCAGGTATAAAAGTGAAGGTGGACAAGCACGGTCCTGGTTGGGTCATTACTGTTCGTATAAATACATATTAATAAACAATAAATGTAGAAAAGTGATTAGAGAATAGTTTTTATTGTACGAATTAGCATGCATGATTATGGAGCAATACAAAGCAGCACAGTACAATCACCCTTTGCCCCTTTTTTAAGAAAGTTAAATCAAATTGTATTCCTTTATCTTAACTCCCAACACATGCAAAAACGAGAGCAAAACATGAACAAAACATTTTCACAAAATGTCAAGGGTCTCATTCAAACAACAGTTTTAATCTTTTAACATCTGTGCCAGTAAGACCAGTTTGTAGTCATGCAACAATCAGGTCTAAATACAAGCCTAATTCCCTGAATAAACCAAGAAAAACCTAGATTAAACAAGGAATAAACTGGGACTGAACCCAGAAGGACTAAAGCCTGGGTTAAACCAGGACTAAACTTAAGTTTAGAAAGCCACTGAGTTACTTATCTGCCTTGCTATGTTAATGGAAGCCAAATGAAGCTGAAAGTTGGGTCAGAATCTTTGAGAAATTCAATACAAAAATGGTCCCATCTTATTGTTGATGTGTGGCACTGAGGAGGAGATCATGATAGATTATGGAAAGGTGTAGGTTGTCTTGCCTTTTTTTTACTCTGGAAACTACCAGCTGTTTTTCAGCTTAGAGTGTCTCTCACCATCGAGCTCTGAGTCGCTGTCCACCATGGGCGGCACTCGGATCAAGATTTGGCTCTGGTCTCTCTGCACCACCAGCTGCAGTTTCCCACGAGACTTCTCAATCAGCTTCCCCGCATCGTTTAGAGACAGGTTCTCAGTCACTGTGCCGTTAATCTGAAGGACGGGAGCAGATTACACCATATTAGGGCAATTACCTCATATACACTTAAACTAACTAACTAGCTGTATTATTCAAACACAAAAACTAAACTAACAGCTACCATAATAATAATAACCCAGAATGAGACACTAAAACTAAAAACTAAAAAGAGGCACTCAAAGGGGCTGGAGCATTACAAGTGAAATCTAAGACTCCATAATAAAGCCTTATATGTACCTACATATTTTTACATATAACATACTGAAATGTAACTATTTTTGCTAATAGAGGCTTCTGTACTCATTTGTAAAACGTAATGATATTGAATTTATACTACACATTTCATCAAAACATGCAGGGCGCCCACCGTGGCCGCTGCATTTTTTGTAGCGTTCTTATAAAAACTCCTTATTGGTTCTTTTAAAACTTATTTTAATAAAAGAGTATATAGATGCTATAGATATCTAAGAAATATCCTCTGCTAACTTAATAAGGTTACCTTTAGTATGATGTCCCCTTCCTGTAGGTTTCCATCTCTGCTGGCTAGTCCTGTACTGGTCATCTCTTTGATGAACAGCTGGCTGCCCAGACGAAGGCCATACTCTGGGACAAAAAACATTTAAAAGTTACATTTAAACTGATCACACCTGGCACTGGACAATTTTTACTCTGGATTTCGGTTTTCGCCTTGGTGGAACGAGTGAGGATTATGTCAGTAGACTGGACAGAGAATCCTCACTGACTTTCTACTAACCAAACGGCTCACGTGATGTCCACAGAGGGTTACATAGTGCTGTGGTACAGTATGTAACTAAGAGACCAAAGAAATCCTGACCGGTGGATAAACACTGAGCCTGTAGCACTGACCTTCATTGGGTCGGTTCTTGAGCAGCAGGACGTTGAGTGGTTTCTCCATAGGCTCAGGATCCCGCTGGGAGCGGGGCAGAGGCATGGGCAAAGGGACTGGGGAGGGGGAGCGGTCCAGTCTCTCTCTACTGGGAGCACGGCCTCTCACTGGGCTGTGGCTTTCCCGTCTGTATTGTCCTCTGTCGGGACTCTCTCTGTCTAACGCCCGGTTGCTACGGTGACGCCTCCGGGCTGTAGTTACGGTCCAGTGCTCGGTCACTATGGTAACGCTGGTCAGGGCTGTAGTCTCTGTCCAGGGTTCGTTCACTGCGGTACCTCCTGTGAGGAATGTGAAGATTGTATTAGAGTGGCACTTATTATGAGCATGTCCTAACAACACACTTCTGGGGCGCATTAACATTTGCAGTTATTGGGAGTATTTTAGACTGAACAAAAATTTAAACAACACTTTAGTTTTTTCCCTCATTTATCATAAGCTGATCTCAGAGATCTAGGACTTTTTCTACAGATGCAAATGCAGGGCCGATGCAGGGCCAATGACAACCCCTGACAATCCACCTGGACAAACCCTATGGCCAGGGGCCGCCTATATAATGTTGTCCATATTACTAAAACATATGAGGGTTTAGTTTTGGGTCCCCTAGACCAGTGGTTCTCAAACTTTTTACATCAAGTACCACCTCATAAAATATTTGTCTCTCCAAGTACCACCATAATGACCAACATTTAAATACAGTAGCATAGTAGGCCTAATTATTCAGCTAAAGTTAAAGCAGTTTATTCCAAATAAGTAAATGTATTATTATTAAACACTGTAAATGCACAGTTTGAACATCAACACTGCACTTACATACAGGTAAATTAAAAAATATATTAAATTAAAATGTATTAAACAAAAAAGTTGAATAAAAACTGTACTATACTTTAAATTTTAAAATAAAATTAAATATGATGCGTGTCATCTTTTTGGCTAAAGGTAGACCATAGATTGTAAATACAAAGGTAAGGTAGACACAGTTGTTCCCCAATTGTATGCAGCTTTACCGGCTTTGGCGATCCAGAGGCTGGCACGATATGAAGCTTCCTGTGTTTTCATTATGGGTGTACCACAGGATTGAATGGTGGACTTTGAATGCTTCAGTTCATCACGTTTTTGTAAAAAAAAAAAAACAAAAAACCAAAAAAACACTGGTTTGTCCTTAAGTGCCGTGTGTTTGGTTGTTAGATGTCGTTTGCGATGTGATGGTTTCATACATTCATTTTTAAGAATTTTGCCACATAACACACAGTGCGGCATGGGCTCATCCTCTCTCCCGCTACAAATAAATCTAAATTTGATGTAGTTCAAGTCATAATTTCTCACAGTTTTGTACTATTTGCTGCTGCTAGCAGATGCTCCGGTGACATTGCTGCCGCTATCAAAGCCACTTTTAACACTTGTGCTCGGTTCACTTTAGTCCTCTTCAGTTCTTGTGTTGGACAATTTTTCCTCCTGATCCACACTTCTCTTACCAGATTGAAGCCACGATAGCAGTTTTGTTGAACTTTTTATAATTTATCCACCTCCACCTTTTCCCATCACAGCCAATTCATATTTAATTCAGCGATTCCTCTGCGTACCACTAGGTACCACGCCGAGAATCAATGCCCTAGACCCTGAAGCCCAAGACAACTGTATTGGTTGCCTCCCCTGTCAGCTGCCCTGCACAAAACACCTACTTCTCTTAAATACGTTTTATTCAAAAACCTGTCCAAATCTGTGTTATTGAGCACTTCTCCTTTACTGAGATAATCCATCCACCTCATGGATGGTGGCAGAAACAATTACAATTTTTGTTGTTTTGTTATTTTGCTATACATGCCGAACAAAATGTTTGCAGTGTAAAAGCACAAAAACAACATTCATTTATTTGAAAGCAAATTGGGTAATTTGTCAAAATCAACAAGAACAAAACCCATCACAGAAAAAAACATTAAATTCTACAGTTTAGCTTAGAAGAATTGGAGCACAATGGTGAACTGGTGAGGCTCTGGATGACTTAAGTAGAAGTTTATCACCACCAAATACAAGCAGTTGAACAGCCAACACAGTGTAGTAGCATTGAACATTCAAGTCTGGGTATGCTTTCATATGACAGAGTTTATAAAGCCAAATAGTAGGTTAGGGCACTCGTAAGGCCATATCTAAATGGAAGGCCCTCATTTGATAGAGCATGAAGCTGGAGCCGAATTATCCAATAGATGTCTGAGTCATCTGTCTAAGATGAGCCACAAGAGAAAATAATGACTGAGAAAGACAACTATCGCTTACATGGTGTTCTATCCTGAACAACAACTACAGTGGGGCAAAAAAGCATTTAGTCAGCCACCAATTGTACAAAAGTTCTCCCACTTAAAAAGATGAGAGAGGCCTGTAATTTTAATCATAGGTACACTTCAACTATGAGAGACAGAATGGGGGAAAGTATCCAGAAAATCACATTGTAAGATTTTTAATGAATTAATTGGTAAATTCCTTGGTAAAAAAAAAGTTAAGTATTTGTCACTGTTAGGGTGGGACCTGGTTAGCGGCTGGATGTCAGTGAGGTACGACAAGCAATGAGACACTGGAAGCACGGAGTTGGCATAGACCACTGTTTTTCTTTTCCTTTCTATTTCAATAAATATTCCAAAAAGAAAGGAAGAGCTCAGTCCTCTCCAGCAGTCGACAATCAGACCAAGAGGAAGAAGCACAACAACAACAACAACCCCGTGAAATGATTTGAGGCAGCTTAAATACCTCCCCACTAATTGGATAAAACCAAAGCCCAACCCCACAGGTAAAATATTAACCTTCGCTTTTCCTAAAACAATCTTAATATCCTCCCGACAAAATAATCCAAAACATAAACCATATTTAAAACCTAACACCATTTACAAACCTAAAACCAAATACTTCTTTAAAACCCCTAAACCATAAACACTGTTAAGTCTCCCCCCCTCTCTATTCCCCTGCCGTGGTCTGGTCCGGAACCTTTTTAATGTTGGTTGTTCCCCCGGGGACTCTTTTAGCCAGCCACCTGAACACATGGAACAGAGAGGTGAGTCAACATTAACACACAGCAACACTTTACACCAAACACACAAGTACACCTATTGCACAGTTCTCAATTAGTTCTCATTGTTTGTTCTCTTTCCAGACCGGCAGCCATCCTCCCAAGTACAGATCCGCAAGTGAAAAACATTATTTCTTAAAACCAATTATGTACAATGTCCTTCTTTATGTGCAAATTTGCGTTTGTTTAAAGTGCTGCATGCTCTAGTCCAGTGTTACCTGTGTTAATGGCACCTGTTTGAACACGTTATCAGTATAAAAGACACCTATCCACAACCTTAAACAGTCAGACTCCAAACTCCACTATGGCACTAAGACCAAAGAGCTGTCAAAGGACACCAGAAACAAAACTGGAGACCTGCAATAGACTGGGAATGCTGAATTTGCAATAGGTAAGCAGCTTGGTGTGAAGAAATCAACTGTGTGAGCAAATATTAGAAAAGGGCAGACATACAAGACCACTTATAATCTCCCTCGATCTGGGGCTCCAAGCAAAATCTCACCCCGTGGAGTCAAAATGATCACACACCTAGCATAGGGAATGACAGAGAGCTGGGACCAAAGTAACAAAAGCTACCTACAGTAACACGCTACGCCACCAGGAACTCAAATCCTGCCGTGCCAGACGTGTCCCTCTGCTTAAGCCAGTACATGTCCGGGCCCATCTGAAGTTTGCTAGAGCATTTGGATGATCCAGAAGAGGACTGGGAGAATGTCATATGGTCAGATGAAACTAAACTAGAACTTTTTGGTAAGAATGGTGAGTTGCATCCAAAGAACACCATAGCTACTGTGAAGCATGTGTGTAAAGGAAAAAAAAAAAAAAATACTCAAATTCCTACAGTAATGGCTACTGATACATGTGTGTTCTGATGTGTGCTACAGCCTTCTTTGCCATTTCCCCATCATGTCCATTACTTGGACATGCTTTAACTAGAAAGCAATAACTGAGTAGCAACAGCAGTTATTGATGTACGCTGATTATTACACCTACCTCCGGTCGGGGCTATAGTCACGATCCAAGGTATGGTCGCTGCGGTAGCGGCGATCAGGGCTGCGTTCTGGCTCCAAAGTTCGTCCCCTGCTGCCTAGAGCCTGCTCCGAGCTGCGACCGCGCTCTCGCCGATCATACCGCTCATGAGTCTGGTAGCCCGAGTCGGTGTAGCCCCCCTCCCGGTTGCGGTCCATACTGTGGTCATGGCCGCTGTAGATGCTTCGTCGGTCGACATCATAGCTGTAGTCCTCTGTGTAGTCTGTGCTAAAGACACGGTCTTCAGGGGACGGAGCTCGGTTCAGCATGTTCACAGGGACCTTCCTCGGGCGTTTCACAGACTGGGAAGTAAATACAGTACATAAGGCTAAAACCATGGATAGTCATAAAACTTCTGTTGTACAGGTCTCAGTCTTAAGACAAGACCAATATATAACCCTGTCACCTAACCTTGTTTTCAGATCAAGTTTTTAATTGGGATTGGATTCTCCTACTTGTAAGAAAATAAAATGGGGAACTGGTAGGACTAACTTTTCTAGTCTCTTCTTTACCTGGAGAAACATGGACTACTTTTTCCCCCCTTATTTTTTTAGTGTGACTAAAACTGAACTGTTTAACTGAAAACAGCAACTTTAAACCTGCTAAAAAAACGGTCAAACTTTGAACAAAGGAGCATATGGACTGTTGTGTACTAAAAATTAAACCTGTATACTGGTGATTTGTATTTATTTGATTCCCCTGTCCCTTTTCCCTATATTTTTAATACATGTTCTATATTTTATGTTTTTTTATTATTCATATTCACAAGCTCCATAAAACAATCTCATTCTTCTGCATATAGTCAAATGTCATTCATTACCTAATCAATTAGCTCATTAGTAAGTAAATGCTAAAAATACTCTGTCTTCTCTCTGTCTTTGGATTTTAAAGTAGAAAATGTGAAAAATCACAGCGTGTGGATTTGTCCACATTATTCATGTGATCAAATTAAAGCTATCTTTCTTTCTCCACAAGTTTGACTTGCTCCAAGACTGGACTGTTTGAATATGTTTTGGATCTGGACTGTTTATAATTCTAGTTCTCTAGGCCTGTTAATATATCATATGTTATATTACTTACAATTTTGG
Source organism: Neodontobutis hainanensis (assembly GCA_024349245.1). Taxonomy (NCBI): domain Eukaryota; kingdom Metazoa; phylum Chordata; class Actinopteri; order Gobiiformes; family Odontobutidae; genus Neodontobutis; species Neodontobutis hainanensis. Next base: position 57,582 of record JALDNG010001551.1, read on the forward strand.
CCACTTTGCCACATTTCCTGAGAGTCTGCACAGCAAAAGAGTGGACCGCGCCCTCCATGGGGATGGCATTCACTTGAACCACTCGGTCGTTCTCACTAACAGAAAAAATACAAAACATAAGGGAATAGAGGTTTTTGCACATTTTATCAAGATGCAACAGTGTAACATGTCATAGCAGTAGGGCTGGTATATCTGTGGTATCTATTAGGGTTGGGCAGTGTGACAATAATACTGGGGTATCAGCAACAGTATCACTCAATAAGCCATTATATACCTGTGTAAGTATTTTTTGTAAACATGCAAAGGTTTTTTTCTAATACCACCAGCAGCAGCCTGAGCCTGAAAAATACCGTAAATGTGAAGAATAAGCAATAATTGATCAAATTATCTGTCTGTTAAACCTCAATAAGACTCATCAATTAGATGCTCATACAGCACATCACGTGACTGCCAATCATTACAGGATTCAGACAAACTTGGTGAATGGAAGTGAGTCTTTCCCAAAAGTTGCACTGTTTCTGGATTTAACCTAATATCAAAGGGAAAAGAGAGCACCTTACTAGGCTGCGGTCAATATGTGTGAAGAAGATAATAAAACATGTAGTGCTTGACTGACATTGGTTGTGACTACACACTGTTTGTGTTCGGAACATTCTCATCCTCACGTCAGGGAGTCTCATTAAGGTCCAGGTCCAAGAAAGGACTACATACTACCTACTTTGATATCTCTTACAAAAAAAAAGATTTAATAAATTCATTAATTTATTATTTTATTTAATTTAATTATTTATTTTAAAATAAATTTTAAAAGGTACAATTTAAGGGGAGAACATAATTTAAAAGGTACAGAGTGTACTACACTAAAGAAATGTTCTGTTACCAGAAATGATGTGATACTATAAAATGGACTGGTCAGTAATATGAAGAGGATGGTAACTATAAAAAGAGGTTTTTTGATTTGATGGTTACTGGGATGTAAATTGAGATTGTAAATATAGAAAAATTGTTAATAATGTATTAAATACTACTAGGAAATATAATAGTATCTGTTTTGTTTTTAATGTTTTTCTGTTTGGTGAATGGAATTTATTTGAATTGTTTTGCTGTTTTGTTGCAATGTATAACACTTTTAAAGGTTAAAAGGGTTATGCATAATAAAGTCTTTGACTACAGCCTAAATCTTTTTGGTGTATGATTTAAAGTTAGGGTGAGGGTGATGTATACTATTTAAATGACCAAATAAATATTGTCAGAAAAAATAAAATAAATATACAATTATTATTTGACAACAGAAACCAATGTTTCTTGTCATAAATTGATTTAATTTATATCATAATAAAATAAAGCTTATCAATATCAAATGATAGGAAAAAAGATTGTAATATGAATTTTTCCCATATTGCCAGCTTAACGTAGCACCATGGTAACTCACAACAGCAGTCCGTCAGCTGGTCCTCCCTGCAGGACATCCGACACCACGATGGATGTCTCCCCGCTCTCCTCATTGGGGTTATCTCTGCCTCCTGACACTGCAATGCCGAAGCCCATCTTTGGATCCTGTTGTAGTGGAGAAGAAGAACAATGTCATTCTTTCCCGATCTGACTGTGGTTTGTGGTTTGTGTATCACTGTATGATCATGGCCTTGCCTTTGGCCTTCATTTGCATTGTTTCAAACACACACTCTGACGTCATGTGATGTTTTATCATGTGCAATTTTATTTAAACAGTCCATTGGTGAGGATCTTGTAATGTGAGGTTGGTGGTCCTGGTCAATGTCCATACTGTGATGGTGCTACCTGCTCCACTTGGCCCTGATGAGATTAGGGCACAGATTGGATGAACTCGTCTTTATCCCCTCCCCTCCATCTGTACTTAAAAAACAGAATTCAGCCCATGCCTCTGGGAGCAGCAGATGGCACAACACACGGCAACCCAGGAAGCCAAAGTAAGTTTTTTTTAACTGCACATGAATCTCACCTCATGACTAGAATCTGTAGAAAGTAGTTAGGTTTAGCCCGTATGATTTAAAGCCAGGTCTTTTCCTATTTCACATTTTATGATACATTAAGAAGCTCATGTTTTAATAATAATAATATATCTGTGGAGGTTCTCAGTCATCCAGGGCATCTTGAAAAAAAACGTCTTCACCTTGAAAACGAAGTCCAGATGCTTTTACTCAAACCTTTTTTTCAATAATAATAATAATAATAATAATAATAATGGATTGGCTTTATATAGCGCTTTTCAAGGATCTCAAAGCGCTTTACAGGCTCCATTGTTCATTCACTTCACAGTCACACACTGGTGGTGGAGATGTGAATCCTACAGACTCTTCAACCTCCAAACATTCTCGCACATTCATACACCAGGGCCACAGACACGGGAGGCAAGATGAGTTAAGTGTCTTGCCCAAGGAAACAATGACAGTATAAACTTGGGAGAGCAGGAATTGAACCCCTAACGACTGCTCTACTACTGAGCCACTTCACCCCTATCGCATTTTTGCAAATTTTAAACCATAGCATAAACGTTTCTCAAAGGAATTTCAAATCTGACACCATGGCCAATCTGTGTTTTTGGCCAGACCAGTGGGAAAAAGCATAAGTATCAGCTAAATGTTGGACATGTTGAAACATTTTTTATATAACTACTTTTTTGAATTCGAATATTTCTGTCAGCTGTGATTGACAAGAGGCCAATACACATGTTAACAAAGGAGAAAACAGTACTTTACAGGACATGGTGTTTACGCTCTTATTTATTCAAGTTCAAGATCTCCAGGATACATTCCATTTAAAAACAGGGGAACTTTATGTTAACAGTAACAGTGTCCCACACCAGGTGAAACAGATGTACTCATCTGTGGTTAATGAGCACACTCTAACTGCCTTGCCTTTTCCATCTTACAGTCTGGTAGAACTGGCTTATCTCCTGATTTGCATAAGACCTCCCCCTTCACACAAAAGGTCAATTTAAGCTTCTGCGTCGGGTGCGCGTAGTAGGTACGACGTAGCATACGCAGTGACGTGTAACATACGCCATACCCTACGCCGCACCCTGACGCACACCTCCTCCAAAATGTAACTACGCGTCGCGTCGACGCGACCGCAAGATCTGTGATTGGTCGACTTGGTAGCATCACGTTTTCCACTACGCATTTCCGAATAATCTTCTGCACTCTGGACAGCCCGCCATTTTTAAATTCGAAATTAAGTGAAGAGCTAACATGGAAATGGACTAAGTTACCGGGCGATTAATTGAAGAAGTGAGGAAATACAGCCATCTCCAACGTGGGTTTAGATGTAGGGAGTGCATGAAGAGATGGAAGAACTCTCGAGACAAGTACGTTCGTCTCTGTAAAAACTCGCCACAAGGAGTGGCGATCCAGGATGAAAAAAAATTCCCAGCATTTATATACTCCTATCTTGCCTGGCACCTCATGTCAAACATCGGCTTACGGAGTCAAACTTTGACGATAAGTTAAATAATGCACATCCTTTTATGTACCTCTATTGTGTTTCTGTTAGCCAACTTAACTTGCAATGCTACCACATGGGGTATTGATTTTTTTGCAAAAATAATATACCTGTGAGTCAAAAAGCATGTGTAATAAGTCGTAATTATATGTAATGGGTTGTATTAATATAATAGATTGTAATTTTATTTGGCTTACAGAAAATACAAATGCAACAATTTAGCATTTGCAATGTGTGAATCTGCAGTTATTATAGCTCTATCTATCTATGAATTAACAATGAATGCATCATCTATTATGTATAACTTATACTATTTGCTATTTCTTTCATAATAACAGGATGGGACTGATACCAGCTCAAACTCCACTGGTTTATAGGATGTGAGACCTCCAGCCAACAGCGATGATGACCAATTACCAAGTGGTAGCCCCCCCATCACCAGCCATTAATCTGTCCCCACAGCAATATCTTCTGGCCCCCAGTCCAACAATGGCACAAAAAAGGAAGAGAAAAGAAAAAGGGTCCAACTGGGTTGCTCGGTTGGAGGCTCAGTTGGAGGAACGGTGGGTGGAGCTACAACAGAGACTGTGTCAAGGCAATGATGAGAGCGACCGGTTTGGACAAACTGTTGCAGATATGCTGCAGAGCAATGCATATAGAAAGACACTGTATCTTATCCAGTTTGCACTTTTGCTTTTATTAGGTTTTTGTATATAGTTTGCACTTTAGCTTTTTTATTTATTGTCACACCAATTCATGCAGGTTATATGGTAGTTTGCATAGTTTGTGAAGTTTCTCTTTACATCTATTTTTGATAATTGTAGATTATTGCACATTAATACATTGCACTGTCATATCCATATTTTTATGTAGTTTACACTTTTATAGAAAAAATACTGCTGTTTCCAAAAATGTGTGAAGGTTATTGCAAATAAACATTAACATATAGTTGCACATGTGTCTGTGTTTGCTCCTTTGCATCTATTTTTAATATACAATTCAAAATCTACAATTCAAGACCATTGCACCCGTTTTTTTTTTTTTTTACATCAAACAATTTGTGTATATAGTTTGAACCAATTATCTTAGTTCCTGATGTATGCATATTTTATAGTTCAGGTTACAGTTAATGTATTTGTATAGTTTGCTCTTTTGCATCTATTTAATGTAAACAATTATAGGCCATTGCACTTTCCGTGGGTTGACTGAAATGTCTTTTCAAACACAGTGGAACCCGCTTTCGACAACTAGCGTTTCGGCGGTGTACTGCAGAGCAAAGACGTATACTACGGCGTACACTCGACGCAGAAGTCAAAAATCAGCCTAAAGCCTGCAGTTCTCTTTAAACATCAGGAGCACTGGTGGTGGAGCGGCTGGTCCCTAGCGTCTACAGCAGAGGTTGCACTAGACTTTCTCACTCTCCTTCATTCTGTCGTAAAATTTCCGTCCTACTCTATTATTACCTGACATTTAATTGACTGACTTTTCATTTTCATACTTTAATAATACTTATAATGGCTTTTTGTTTTACTCACATTTTAAGAAATTTCAATTCACAACATATAGAGGACAGATTATTTGTTTTATTTATGAACAACCGAGCACAAAAAGTGGAAGGATATTTTGTGCTTGAGCTCTAGATAATGCAGTATATTACACAATATGATTCCGACAACAGGAAATAACAATCCCTAATAAATCCGTTACTTGTGTTAGCTTTTCTAATGATGTCGCAGAACATTTTTCCTCCTTCCCCACCTTAGCCCTGTCAACTCCTGTTTCCACTGAACACGATACTCCCTCTTCTTAATCTCCTTTTTGCTGCTTAATTGTCTGTTAACAGCTGTCAGTGACTGCTCATTATTTCCCGTTTTTCCTTCTTCATGCTTCACTGCATCATGTCCTCTTTTTTCACATTTATTAACAATATTTGAAATATTGATTTGGTTTGAAAAACTACTCAAAGTCAGATGCCATTACCTTTTAGCAACTGAATGCAGCGTGACAAAGACGACAAGATTTAAGATAATTGCTAACTGATATGTACATTCGCCACCAACTGGTCAGGAGTAAAAATTACAAAATATCACCCTTAGAGTAATCCGTCAAAATAACGGATGGCATTCAGATTTTTCTGTCACTGCTACAAAATAATAAAAAAAAAACGTCAATGACTGAAAATATTCGGTTAATACAACCTCTGGTCTATAGCCACAGCCCACGGTCCAGTCGTAGTTTTTGATAAAACCTAGTGTTTAAATAACAAAAAAATAAATAAATAAAAATGTTGTTAGTGGTGAAGGCAGTTGTTTTTATCCAACTCTTGGAAAAAAATTGGTTCCTAATAAAAAGGGTAAAGTCACATAAAGATAGACTGGGTTTTATGGTAATAATCGCTTATGCATCCTTAACATTTCTAAGACGAGATGCATTTGAAGAGAACAAATGCTGGTGTATTGCAGAGTGACATCTGGCTGCTTGTTTGGGGAGTGGAGGGGTCATAGGCCTGAAGCACAGCAGTTTTTCGGTCTAAATCTAATATTTTGGCTCAGTGAGTCACACAAACCGACACCTGTCCAGAACAATGCCTCAAACTAACATTACTCACTTTCAACATAACTGTTTATTTGTAATACACATTTAATTAGAACAGAAGAAGTCTTAACAAGAGCAAAAATTTGAAACTCAATATTTCATTTATGGAAATTTGATGTTAATTTATTGTGTTGGTCATTTTTTCTCTACATATCTGTGAACCTGAATAATTTGTTTTGACTTCTTGCTACTACCTGCCAATGGCACACAGTGTCCACAGTCACCATCTCTGAGGAGAAAAGAGCCTGTTTATTTTAGCCCATCAGAGGCTTGCTTCAAACAAAATGGTACTATTTATTTTTTAACGTTGGCTTCTTAAAACCACATTTATTTCATGAGCCTATTTTGCATTTTTAAATGTCAACACATTTAAAAATTAACAGAGTTATGGATTTATGAACCATGCGGCATCACAGAGGGAAAATGTTTGGGCACCCTTGCTTTAGGAAATAATTATTCTGTGTATATGTAAATGTTGAACTGCTGGAATGTTCTGGAAAAGCTTCTTAAAGGCCCTTTGCACCGCTTATCCATTTCAGAAGGACATTTTTAAAGCTAATAATTGTTAAAAGGAAGCAAAATTTAGACGCTATTGTTCTGTGCAGTGTTGGTGCACATGAACTCACCCGTTGCAGTGTCACAGTGTACTGTTCCCACACAGTCTCCTCCATCACCGGGTTCTGTGTAGATACAAGCAAAGAAGAAATTAATGATACAAGACAGACTCTTGTATGGGATCTTTAAAGACTCAAAGACTTCAGTATCCTTCAGCTCTTTCTGAAACCAAAAGAAATGGAGCAGGCAGTCCATTCAGTAAAAACTATTGAGTCTAACAAGAGACTAGGTATGTGCCAGTGGACCATGTGTCTGATAAAAACATGGAAGTCAGGCAGACAGTCGAACCAGCACTAAGCAGTTTTGACATAATTCTCTCAGTCCACCAAAAACCATACACGTAAAAAAATAGTTTCATAATGTCCGTTTACAACAATAACAAAAGCCATGCAAAACAATAATTGTATAAATAAATAAGCAAAGAATGATTATTTTTAAGTTTTTAAGACATTAGCATCATAGACTTTTTTTTGAAAAGCAGATACTGTCAAACTGGACCAAATTTCTTTACAATCCTTTCACTTCAACTGAACAAGTTTAAGTACTTTGTAATTTGGAGATAAACTAGTTTGACTAATTAATTTATTTGCTTTATTTGTTAACAGGCTGGATCAAACAATAAATCTTTAGAAATATCTTTTAACTTCAGTAACAAGTTGGAAATTATTTAGCTTTACAGACTAAATTAAGCTATGCGTTTCAGAAGTAAATGTTACAAAACTGGGATCAGAATAGTTTTCCCGTAATGCTTAATTTTTTACCCCAGGTTTAATCATGACTTTAAATATCACTGTGCCAAGACAAACTCACAAAGTGCCTGCATTTTAGAAACCAACTTCATTTTACATCAACTTTTCTATGGGTAATAAACATGCTACAAACTACACAACTCAGCACAAGACAATTCACTTCATGTACAAAACTCTTTAGTAGCTCAATCCAGAAGTTAATGTTACCTAACTGTCCTTGCTTTATCAAAGTGGAGTTCTACTTGCCGTGGATACAGATCTTTTTACTTTAGTCAGCCATCAAAGCAGAAGCACACTCACAAGTCCCTGCAGGATCCTAATGGTCTTGACAGCGTGGGCCCATTTTCGGTGCAGGCTGAGGACCGTCTTCATTGCTCCGGCTCAGGTGGTGGCAGCTTCAACGTGAGCTCCGGGGGCAGACTGATGCTAACTATAGTTGCACAGCTGTACCACACCGGCTCTAGTGCCACAGCTGCCACTGACGTAAGAGCACAGCGCTGGCCTACATTCAGACAAATCCCACCAACCGCTCTGTAAACACTACTACAGATGCTGTCATTTAGGCCAATGGATCCCAAACCGGTGTCTTGGGCTATTTTGTCAGACCATGAGTACCCCCTTGGCAAGGCAAGGCAAGGCGATTTTATTTATATAGCACAATTCATACACTGGGTAACTCAAAGTGCTTTTCACTTTCACCCTTCACTCCAATGTGTCGATGATTCTTCAGAAAGTGGTCATATAAAAAGGTATGGCATCTGAATAGTGTATGTGGCTCCTGTCTGCCGGGATACTATGAAACAACAGAAATGACTTACAATAATCATGTTAGTAACATAACTCACTGCCATAAAACTGTAAAATCAAAGATGAAGTCTGAACCATCTAATTCAATGAGACTCTAATGACATTAATATAGTTATTGTGCTACAATCTGAAACCATTGACCAGGAGGAGTATTTTTATTATGGGACCGTCACTGGATGACACAAGCCAGAGCTGTTCAACTTCAGTGGAATTATTGGACAGAAAGAACTAATAACAACAATGTGTCTGAAAATAAGTAATTACTATTTATAACTTTTTTGATTTTTGAATTACTTCATTACTTGTCATTTCCTACCGAAACATAAAAAATCTACAATTTATAACGCTTCAAGTCACTGCTTCACAACATATGTTTAGTTAAATATAATTATATTTTTTTCTAATTTAAAACACATTACTGATAATAAAATCTAACACATCAGTAAAAGCATCTCAAAACAATTCAACACAAAAAGTAAAGAGAAAACTATTATGGACCAAATTCTTTCATTAAAGCTAAAGTCCAATTTTAATCTTGGGTTAAATTTATTAAAGATTAATAAAAATAAAATTAAAAAAAAATTAAATTTATTATAAACAGGCCGACGGGCAGCGAGAGAGTGTTTGTGCAGAGACAGATGCAGACTGAAGGCTTGCTCTGGGATAGAACAGAGGCAGACTGTAAACACAACTAACAAAACTCTCAACTTTGTATTGTGTCTAATAAGTGTCTAATAAAAGCATAAATGAGTGTCCTACTCACATTTTTTGAGTCTTGCTGTCAACAGAAAAGACACTCTGCTTAGAAGCAGACCATGTCAGTGACAGCAATGACGTGTTCAGGTCCAAAGAGAAAACTGGAAATCTGAGAAACTTGCAAACACTAAACTCGGAAAAGGCAGAAACTTCTGTTTTCTTTAAACCTCTCGGGGGCTAAAATTAATTTGCTCAAAAAGAGCAATTCATTTCCAGTAACTAAATAATTTTTAAGCCCAGTTAAAGTACAATTAGATAATTTCCCACGGCACAAGTGACAACCTCTCCTGGCACATCATCCTATGGCACAGCGCATGAATTAATCATCAAATAATTCTGCATCCCCTGAAAAATGTTTACAGACCCTAGGCAAACCCTTGGTTGGGAAACACTGATTAAAATCAAAGGAAGGAAGGAGGCAAAAGAGGAAGAGCAACTAAAAAGGAGGTAAAAAAGGAAATGTTGGGCTCAGACATTAGAACAGCGCATCACCTTCAAAGTCTAGGAAGGTGGCCGGACGTTTTGGTAGATGGTCGTTATAGATAGCAGTAGGTAAGTAGCCTAACCATACAACCCGCACATATTACTATCATCCAATCATCAATTGGCAAGTAAAGGCAGCGGCTCCGGTGTGTTCAACATAGGGCTGTGACGGTGGCATTGTTTTTACCACCATGGTAAATATATGTATATATTTTTTGTATTTTAATAAATAAAAAAAAAAAAAATGAAAAATTGGGCGTGCAAATTTATTCAGCCCTTTTACTTTCAGTGCAGAAGTTCAGTGAGAATCTCTGAATGATCCAATGTTTGACCTAAATGACTAATGATGATAAATGGAATCCACCTGTGTGTAATCAAGTCTCCGTATAAATGCACCTGCACTGTGATAGTCTCAGAGGTCCGTTTAAAGCGCAGAGAGCATCATGAAGAACAAGGAACACACCAGGCAGGTCCGAGATACTGTTGTGGAGAAGTTTAAAGCCGGATTTGGATACCAAGGAGCACTGTGTAAAAGCAAAAATATTGAAATGGAAGGAGTATCAGACCACTGCTAATCTACCAAGACCTTGCCGTCCCTCTAAACTTTCAGCTCATACAAGAAGAAGACTGATCAGATGTAGCCAAGAGGCCCATGATCATTCTGGATGAACTGCAGAAAGCTACAGCTGAGCTGGGAGACTCTGTCCATAGAACAACAATCAGTTGTATACTGCACAAATCTGGCCTTTATGGAAGAGTGGCAAGAAGAAAGCCATTTCTTAAAAGATATCCATAAAAAATGTTGTTTAAAGTTTGCCACAAGCCACCTGGGAGACACACCAAACATGTGGAAGAAGGTGCTCTGATCAGATGAAACCAAAATCGAACTTTTTGGCAACAATGCAAAACGTTATGTTTGGATCAAAAGCAACACAGCTCATCACCTTGAACACACCATCCCCACTGTCAAACTGCTTTTCTTCAGCAGGGACAGGAAAGATGGTTAAAATTGATGGGAAGATGGATGGAGTCAAATACAGAACCATTCTGGAAGAAAACCTGATGGAGCCTGCAAAAGACCTGAGACTAGGATTTGTCTTCCAACAAGACAATGATCCAAAACATAAAGCAAAATCCACAATGGAATGGTTCACAAATAAACATATCCAGACCTGAATCCAATCGAGAATCTGTGGAAAGAACTGAAAACTGAGCTCGAGCTGTTTTGCAAGGAGGAATGGGCAAAAATGTCAGTCTCTCAATGTGCAAAACTGATAGAGACATAACTCAAGCGACTTACAGCTGTAAATACAGCAAAAGGTGGCACTACAATGTATTAACTTAAGGGGCTGAATAATTTTGCACGTCCAATTTCAGTTTATTTGTTAAAACAGTTTGAAAAATACGTTCCACTTCATGTTTGTGTAGTAAATATTTTATTAATTAATAATTCATATGAATATTAATTATGTAAATTAATAATTAATATTTTGATATCAAAATATTTCCTCGTTTAGGGCACCACCCAGAGTCACAGTTCTGGGAACTAATTAATAAGTCTCAATCTGAAGGAAGTAAATTCTCCTAGTTTTCAAACATTTCTTAATATAAACAAAGAAACATTTAATGTCTTTTGGAGTTTTTATTAAAGATTATACAGGTTTAAACAATGAATAATGATGATGGAATGACACAAAGGAATAATTATTGACACATGAATGGGTAAACCATAGAACGATAAAACAGTTACTTTCAGAGGATTTTGTGAAACAAAAGGAAGTATTGATTATTGACTCTATTATTAAATGAGGGCTTTACGGAGCGTCTAGAAGGGGTTCAATGACGGTTTCTGAGGCCACGCCTGTTATGTTAAGACACCAAACGTATGTGTCACGTTGGACACTCCCTGGGGTTGTGATTGGTCTCAGATCTCAGCGACGAGGGTTCCAGAGGTTCTCCAGAACCCCGTCGCATGCCGATGACGTGTGTCGCCTCCAGGATGGCCTGCCATGTACACTCAGTCTCCAGAGGGCCGCCGTGGGCCCGGGAGATGTCCAAAAAGCGTCTCGGTACTGTCCCAACTAGCCAAACCTTTTAGCATCAGCGTTGTACACCGAGTAAAATTGAGTCTTTCAAAGTTATTGCGAAGTCCACTGAAGGAGGTCTTAGCGGCTGTGTTGCTGGCTTAAAACTTGCTTGAGAAAGCTAGATTTATTCAAGCTAACTCTTTAGCAGGCAAGAAATCCTTTTAAAATAAAAGCAAGGTAACTAGGCTACTTTGAACAGCTAAGTGAAGAAGGAAAACTTAGCGTCGTGAGCTAGGCTTTCAGACTTTAAACCAAAGAAAGTTTACTCGTTTCCACGAGGTCCGAAGCTTGTAAGGGTTGCCAAGGCTGTACGGCCATGGACGGACCTGCCTTACGGAAAAGCAGGACAGGAAAAGAGTCCGGAGGAAAGACAAGAGAAGTGTGATTCTCTGTTACACAGACTTTTGTTCGGCGTGAAGAGGGCGTGTTTACACAATTTTGGTAAAAAGGGGAGTCGCTTTGGAATTTTAAATGTTTAAACTAAGTCTTAAAACATTCCTTTTGTTTCACCCTATTTTCCTTGGTTTTCGTAAAACACACAAAAACATTCGTACTTGTAGGATTATGCAAAGAAATGCATATGTCAGACTTATTATAAAAACATATATTTATTACATTTTATTAACATAAAACGTAAACCTGTAGAAATGGGATAAGGAAATAGTTGCCTTTTAAAACTCTTCTTCCTGGAAACGAACAGTATAATTGTTAGTACATTAACACAATATCTCTAAATAATAAAATAACGAAATATCCTTTAATGGAATAAACACAAAAATGTCCTTCTTGAGTGAGCAGTCATTTGTCCATTTGACCACTAGGGGGTAATATGTGATCATACAAAACTCAGTTTTGGGTGGATCAAACGCATTCCTACGTCCTTCAGGATGGCTAAAGAACGTTCTGGGTAAAGCTGAATCAACAAACTTTATCTCACAGAATTTATGATCCTTTTGACATGGTGCCTAGCGAGTACAGCATTATCTGTATCTGTATCTGTTAACCATATGAATTATCTGTATCTGTACTCGGATTGGGCGTGACCTAACCCAGAAGTGGGTGGGATTTATCCCGGAAGTGGGCAGTATTTATACCGGAAGGGGTCGGGTTGACTTGAAACGGGCAGGGCTTTAACTGGTATGTTATTTTTAATATGAGTTGATCAGAAATTGTTATATTTATTACTGATTAGAAAACTATTTACATGACAGCATCAGCATTGAGCTTCAGATCAATGGTTTTGATCACAATAACAAACTAACTATATACAGTTCGAACTATGTATGAACAAATTTTGCAACAATGAATACAACACATGCATTTGCAATTATTAAGAAAAATGTAATGAACAAGAGTTTTTTTTATCTAAACATAACTTTCTTTTTTAACTTTTAATTTTTTTTATTATCAGTGTGAATTTTTCTTTTTATTATTTCCTGTGTGTGTGTGTGTGTGTGTGTGTGTGTGTGTGTGTGTGTGTGTGTGTGTGTGTGTGTGTAGCTAATTAATTTGTAATAATATAGTTTTATACCACCAATTCCTTTATTTATTTATGAAATACAGCAAGAAAATGTCAGACACTCAGCATTCAAAGCAACAGTTACTGATAACAAGTTACTATCTCAAGTCAGTTAGTTATATTTAATTAACCATTTAGCTATCCATATAACCCAGTTCAGTTCAGTTCAGCAACACTTAATTTAAAAATGATTAGCAAAAGCTACAAACAAATTATTGAAAGACAGAAAGAAATACCTGTCTCTAAGACAAGGTAGCCAAATTAAAGGCAGTAACTTAACAATCAATAGTTCACATCAAATCAATCTGTTACTTTTAAAGTGCTTAAATAAATTAAATTAACCAGAAATGCTCATTTCTTCAATGAGGTTCCACTCGCGTTCACTACGCTGCCAATTAACCTCAATAAAACAAACCAATTTGCTACTATTACCCAAAAAGGTACTAAGGTAGAAGTAAAATAAAACTCACCGCTGAGTCAAATGTCAAGTATAAGAATTCACATTACTTTATGAAGTGTTTGTCCGCTTAGCAGACTGCAGCCCAGGGTATCTGCAGGTTTCTGAGATTTAAATTTAAGGCTTTTAAGACCTTTTAATACCATCTAAAATTAAATTTAAGACCAATTTCATAGCAACAAATTTGCGAACAACAAAACCACTCAAACTTTTTTCCATCTGGTAATGTCCAGTCCACGCTGCTTTTGCTTTTGGTTTGTCCCAAAAGTAAACAAAAATGCATCTAATTTGCATACCATGGGTTTATATATTGGCGATTGTTATTTACGGTACATACAGACTAAAACATATTTTTCTTTTTTTTGTCTTTTTCTGAAATGAAATTATTAACAACAGTAACTTGTAATGCAAAATTAGTAAACTACAGGACAACTACAATTTCTAAAATACCATAACTATAGTAAAATGTATGAAAATAGATAAGAGAAATATACACATGTACTGTAGGTGTTTGGTTGCAGTAACTTTATCTGTTTTTATCCAAATGGCAAAGTTAGTCGATTTTTAGAGTGTGGGACCTCTCATAAAGCACAGCACACATCACTTTTATTAATATCGCTGCTTTGATTAGTGCATTTGCGCCGACTGTGTTTACCTCTGCCTCTCTCCCTCCTCAACTGGGTAAAGTGTCAGGATGAACAACACGTATTTGTCCCAAACAGCTGTCAATAGAAGCCGCATTATTCCTGACCGAAAGTGTGCTTTATGTACACTGAGAAAAGCATGAGCAGTGCAGCCGCTGACCGTTGCAGCACTAGTGTAATTTGTTAGTTGGTCGGTTCCGCCTATTTTGTTCTGCGTGACAAAGACGTAACGTTTCATTATTTTAAAATTAAAATAAAATGTCCTTTACGTTGTCGGTTCATTTTTAAGACCTTTGAAACATGGATTTAAGACTTTTTAATGCTAATTAAGGCCTTATTTTTACATTATGGAATTTAATACCTTTTAAGACTTTTTAAGGATCCGCGGATACCCTGTGGACTGAAACCTAGGGACTCCTGAGTAGCATCCCTTGTCGCAAACATCACAAATGGGACTCCCTCATCCCAATCTTTCCCGGTACCATAGCAATATTTACTGAGCATTGACTTAAGGGTTTGGTGCCAGCGCTCCAATGCACCCTGAGATTCTGGATGATACGCACTAGACACTGAATGAGAAATACCAAACCCCTGTAAATTCTGTTTGAAAATCTTTGAAAGAAAATTGGTTCCCTGATCAGTTTGTACTACTTTCGCAGACCAAAAGTTGTAAAAACTTGGTAAGGGCTTTCGTAATAGTAGTCGCCGTAATCTTGCGCAATGGGATTGCTTCAGGAAAACTAGCTCAGTGGGTAGAGCAGTTGTCCTTCAACCGAAGGTGGCCGGTTCGACTCACTATACCCACAGTTCATGTCGTTGTGTCCTTGGGCAAGACACTTAACCCACCTTGCCTCCAGTGAATGTAACACTGGTAATTACTGTAGAACAATGTAAGTCGCTTTGGATAAAAGCGTCAGCTAAATGAATAAATGTAAATGTAACTTTTACAAGTTCAAACCAACAGCCGGAATAGGACAGAGTGGTGCAGGAGGTACAACTTGATTTGGTTTACGCACAGACTGACAGGTGTTACAAGTCCGGCAAAAACAAACTAAATCAGCTTTTAACTCTGGCCAAAAGAAATGCTGTAGGATACAATTGTACGTCTTAGTCACCCCAAGTTGACCAGCCCACAAGTGTTCATGAGCCAAAAATAGCACATGCTGTCGGTAATCGAATGGAACCACTATTTGAAAACGGTACACCAGTCCTTTGAACCAGTTTTTCTACATGACCTTCGCATCAACATGCCCTTGTCCATGAAGAACAATTGTGGTGTTACTGACTGTTCGATTGAATTTTCAGCGGCAGCAAAACATTTTGCTAAAGATGGATCAGTCTTCTGGGCCTGAATAATAGCTTCTCAGGTCATTGGTGGCGACTGTTGTGATGGACTCTCTGGTTCTAGAAGCGTAGCTTTTACTTTAGACTTGCTCTTTTTTTTTTCAAATCACCTGTAGGGGGACCTTTCTCTTCCGACAGAATAGGGGCAAACACTGAATCGCACAAATTAATATCCTCATTTGCCAACTTACGAGCCTGAGCTCGAGTTAACACACTAATTGCAAATACATTCGGATGGTCTTTGGCCAAGTCATCTACTTCAGAGTCAGGAATTGGCTGACTAACAACTTCAGTAGAAGGATACACTCTTCCACCAGCAATATCATTCCCCATGATAAAATCAACCCCTTCAATGGGAAAGCTGTCACGGACAGCAACTGAAAAACAACCACTGGCCAACTTTGACTCAATGTGGACAAGGTGGAGAGGAGCAGGTATATAGCTCATGCCAATACCTCTGACTATAGCACTTGAACAACAGTCAGACTTTGAAGATAAAGGCAGCACACCAGATAAGATGAATGACTGTGAACCCCCTGTATCCCTCAGAACGGTAACTGGACACTTGTCCTTTTCCTCTCCCACTATTGACACAAAAGCCTCAAAGATAAAGGGTTTAAAACATACATCAGGTAGTTTTGGGACACCCAACTGGCTTTCCCCAGTAACCTGGGTGCCAGCAGAGACTGTTTTAATCAACCCCACCCCTTTAGCATGTTTCGGAACAGGCTGTTTGCGACTCAATGCCTCGCACTCCGCAATAAGGTGACCAGCTCTGTGACAATAAAAACACTGTTTTGACCTTTCCGCTCTAGACCCTGAATTTGAAAATTCAAGCTGAATGGGTTTCTCCTGAAGTTTTGGTGTTTGCTCATGCTTAAAAAACGCACTTTTATATGTAAGAGCAAACTCATCAGCCAAGATTGCAGCTTGCTGTAAAGTTGAGACCTTCTGTTCATTTAAATAGACAAGGATGCGTTCAGGAAGGCAGTTTTTAAAATCCTCGAGTAGCATTAATTTGCGCAAAGAGACAAAGTTATTGCTTTTACTCGCTGAACACCATCTGTCAAAAAGTAAGTTTTTTTCACGAGCGAAGTTCACATAAGTCTGGTTTTGTGGTTTTTTAAGACTTCTAAACCTCTGTCTGTATGCTTCTGGGACAAGTTCAAAAACATTAAGAATTACACCCTTTAATTTTTCATAACTCAGACTATTTGCAACAGACAATGAGGCACAAGCTTCTTGAGCTTTTCCACTAAGTTTACATTGCAGCAGAATTGCCCATGCATCCTTTGGCCAATGCAAAGCAGCCGCAATACGCATAAAAGCTCCAAAATATGATTCCACTTCATTCTCTCTGAAAACTGGCACCAATTGGATGTTTCTACTGACATCGAATTCCTCAGCGGGACTAGATGAAACCGGTAGCTCTGTTCTACCAACTTGTAACTCCAACTGACACATTTTAAATGCTGCCTCATTCTCCAACTTTTTAATTTTGAGCTCTTTAGCAGTTACAGCTTCAATTTTCTTAAGCTCCAGCTCCCTGGCTGACTCAGCCTCTAATTTTTTTAATTCAAGCTCACGCCACGCCGGAGTTGAAACTCATGCTCCCTCTCCTCCTTTTGAATTTTAAGACGAGTTATACGGACCTCTAAACGAGCGTCAACTTTTGAACTGGGAGTGGATTCTGAGCTAAAGCCTTCAAATTGAGGTAACGTTTCAGGTCTCTCCTTCACTACACCAACATGTGCTCTTGGAATTGACTGTACTGTAGCGCCGTCTAAAAAACTGTGATGCACGGGGGATACCACCGCCCCTCCCGCCGTCACATTAGAAGGATCGCCAGACTCTGGTAAGGACAGCACACCCTTACTAACTAAGGCATCCAACAATTCTACTTTCAACTCTTCCTTACGCATAGCGCTAGAAACAGAGACTTCATAATAACTGGCAATTTCACACAGATCGCATTTCCTACATGTCACAAACACAGCTAAAGTAGGCTTAGCAACAAAAGCGTGACACAACAGACCCGGCTCAATCAGCTGATTAGTTTTTTTTTTTTTTTTTTTTTTCCCGTCAGCTGATTAAGCTACACCTGTGTCCAATTGGAGTTGCCAATTCGCGCTCCCGCAAAATCCAAATGCGCACACTCCAACTTCCACACACCCACACACACAATCCAGTGAAACAAAGATTGGATAGGACGTCATGCACATAACATACCCTTCCCAGATCCCTACCTCGCCAAAATCTTAGCCTGTATATCTTCCAGAGCTTGCCAGGCTCGAGGCGACTTTATAAGGCTGAAACACAGTGGCCAGAATAATCTCCGCCCAGGAGTCGCTCCAAAAATAACAAACTAAAATAAAAAACGGGAGACAAATTGGAATGACTGACAGCCAAGCTGGACCTCCCCTTAACCAATCCGTGGAAGTTATGTTTTCACAATGTGCAGACTAAGGGTGTAACGATATTCAAACCGAACCGAAAAACCGCGAACCCACAGCCACAGTTCGAACCGCGATACTCGCATGTCGAACCGAACGCGCCCCGCCCCCTGCTGCACCGGCCCAACGTTCATTTTATTTTGTCACAGGTGTGCTAACTGCTCTAAAGAAAAGCCAATGTATAAAGTTAAGTAAATAAAGATAAAGTTAATAAGTTAAATTATTGTTGTTGTTTTTATTAAGTTAAAGTTAATCTAGTGTTATTATTGCTGGTGCCCTGCAATGAACCCTGCCCCCACAGCAAACAGAACCGACCCGAACTGTGACTCCAAAACCGTGATCTGAACCGAACCGTGGCATTGGTGTATCGTTACACCCCTAGTGCAGACCAAACAACAACAACAAAAAAACCCATCCACACATCAAAACAGAGTAAACACCGGACTACACACATACCGTTTCCAGCTCCCGGACGAGCCCCCATTTGTTACGTGCTGTCGGCAAGCCTAGGGAAACTTCACAGCACAGTAACACAGGAAAAAGAATGGCGAACTTGTGCCTTACGGCCGATTCAGATTTATTTTAACAAAAACAAAGAAAAACAATTCTAGAATAAAGTAGTCAAATGCCGCGCTGCGCTGCAGGTGTGGCACTGAACCCAGGGCCCAGTTGTGTGGCGGCGGTCCTCCTTTTATAGGCCGCTGATTACCTGCCAGACACCTAAGGCGGAGACAAGAGAAAAGAAAAAAAACAAAAAAAAACAAATGGCACTAAGGCCATAACAGATGCTTCAGAGGCGGACCCAGCTCCATGAGTTTCACAAACTCCTCCAGGAGCTGCGCCTGGATGACGGCCGATTTAAATGAGTATTTCCGACTGAGCCAGGCCCTGTTCGATGACCTGTTGTCCCAATTCGAGCGAGGCTTTCCGCAGGACAGCAACTACTGTTGCTGTGTTCAAATCTGTCCATCTGTGTCCAGTCAATATTTGGTGTGATTATGAGTAATTAATCAGTGGTCAACTACAGTATTCTGAACAGTTATCAATAGTCAATAAAGTATTGTCTCTAAAACTGTAAATCATATTTACAATTGTATTTATAACGTTGTGTTGCATCCCTTATTTGTCTTTAATTCTTTAATAAATGGAGCCAGCCTGACTCATCTCATTCTCATTATTCCACAACACTGGTCCAGTCATAAATAACTGTTTTCTTACTGTTCTGTTGTAGATGTGTTTGCAATAGGATTTAATAAAAATGAACAAATGTTAACCATAAGTATTCTACTCTTAAACAAAAAACATTATAAACTTTCTTCTATTTCATTATAAATAAATCACTCTGAAATATTTAAATGTTTTTGTGACATAGAAATCATGACAACTATGTGCACAAACAAGTCATAACCTTTGGTCATTATATAAAACATTTATTTTAAAAAATATATATGGAAATATGAAACTATACTTAAAACATATTGCACTATTTCTGAGCAGGAATAAAATAATCCTAAAGTGAAGGAGAGAACAAAGAGAGTCTGGTTTATTTCCTGCAATCACAGCACCTCATTTTTAAAAACTATACATTGGGTTACAAATGAAGCAGAACTGTGCTGCTTTCATAGATTAATGTATGTATTTGATATTTGACAAATTCTTTCGTCCAAGACAGTAACCTCTGCAGAAAAGGGACCAGACTCAAGAGAAGAGCTCATCCTCTGAACATGGAGCTGGAGCTACAGCATGTGTTTCAGGGAGCTTCTGAACTGGGTCTTCTCCTGGGCTCTTCTCTGGGGGTCTTATCTGGGGGTTGCACTGTATGAAATGACACATAAAAAAGGCAGAAAAACATTATCAACTCATTAACAAACCGCCAGGGTTGTGTTTGTATGTGAATATAAAAGGCTATGAGGGCTAACTGTAAATGATTGTATAATTATGTATATATCACCTGTACACACCTGTGGAGACAGCAGCAGATGTGGATGGGGCAGGGGAAGCAGAAGCAGTAGGGGGAGACCAGAGCTCACTGGAATCAAAAGTCAGCTCTGTCATGAATATATATAAATTATATTATTAAATATTTATACAAGTTAACATTTGAACATTACACCAGTCGCAAACAACACATATCCCTGTCCACTCCTTCTGTCTCTGAATGCCCTGCTGCTGCTACTGTCTTGCCCTGGACCTCAGGGTGGTCATAATCCTCGGACCAGTCCCGCTGGTCTCTCGTGAGAAGACTAGGGTCGAGGAAAGACAGAACGGCAGAGTACTTCCACTTTTGTCCCTAACCCACTTCTCTTCTCCATCTCCTTTAAATACATGCTCCTCGGGCTCTTTCTGCACACTTTCTCTGGATAAACACAAACTCGTCAGTGGAAAACTAGTTGTAAAGTACGGCAAATTAGCTCCGGCTTTAGCTAGCTAGTTGGCTCAATAAATACGACTCTAATAAATTAAAAGTATTTTTTTGCAACTTACCAGAGTTTTTCGACCCCCCACACACTTTCCTTTGAGCAAGAACCTTTAAGATTCCCGGCTCTGTAAAATTACAAAAATGTTTCGTATCCCACAGGCTGCAGCAATAAGTTCGTCCCCCATTGTTGTTTTGGATTTCTGCTTCTATGGTCCGCCACCGTCGTTGCACGTCACTACTAGAGCAAGCTCCTGATTGGTTAATGCGGCGTGAATTTTCGCCAAAGTTCAGATTTTTCAACTCGGGCGAATGAAGCGAATTGTCAGCGGCCTTCCCATTGCTTGAGAATCTAAAAAAATGTCATCTTGCCATCACAGATAACGATAGTCCAACAAAGAAAAAGTTGAAACTTAAGCTTGTGCAGGAAATAGATAGTCGATGGAAACTCAAAGACCGAGTTGTGATGACAAGCAGCCTGTACATTTTAACTGCAGTACTGGACCCGCGCTTCAAACAGCTACCTTTTCTTAATGATGAGAAACGGGATGAGGCCTATTCTGAAGTCGTAAAACTAGCACAAAGGCTAAGCCTCCCGGGAGGCAGCGCAGAGCAGAGAGGGGATGATGAGGACCCGTTGGCAAAAAAACAGAAAACGGCAAAAGAGAAGGAGATAGCGATGCTTCTTTGTGGACATGGTGCAGAGGATGATCCTGATGAGCCAAGCGCACAAAGATCCTCTTGCGACGAAATTAAATATTATCTTCAGGACAGAAGTAAAGAGGACACTGCTGGGCCACTTGCGTGGTGGAAAAATAATGAGGAGAGATATCCACGACTTGCTCGGGCAGCCAAACGCCTGCTCTGCATCCCTGCAACCTCCACTCCTGCAGAGTGCATATTTTCCAAAGCGGAATTTATTGTTAACAAGTAGAGGAGCTGTCTTTTACCCAATAATGTGGACATGCTAGTGTTTTGGCCCACAACATAAAAAAGGTGGACTAGGCCTGCAGATTTGTAAGTAGCCTTAACGGCTTTATTATGCTGACTCAATAGATTTTGACTCAATTTATTTGTATACTTGACGCGTTTAAAAATAGCCTATATAATGTAACGAAACGAAAATAAATATATAGGCCTTCGTTCTATACAGCCTATTATTATTAATGTTTTTTTTAAGTCTATTTTGGGTTTGTTTGTGTTTGTTTGTTTTAAAACGCCTAGATTGGTTGGACAAAAGTTAACCCATAGCTTTGAAAGTAAAGATGAATATACAGCCTGTATAATCGAGAGCTTTTGTTAGGATTTTTCATTATTTGGCAGTTTTAGCAGTTATATTTTTTGTAGCGTTGTGGTGTGGTCAGGTGCACGATTGTGAAGGTCACTGTAGACCTAAGACAGAACTTTGCAGTTTAAAAAATAACAAAATATTCAAATAATTGTATTTTTATAGTTTTATTTATTCTTGATGTTTTTCGTTGTTGTTTTAATTGCTGTTGTTGCGTTGTTGTTTTAATAGTTGTTTAAATGCTCTATAATAATTGTTTAATAAATGTTAAATCAAAATGCAAAACATTGTGTCTTTTTTTTAGTCGACTAATCGTTGCACAGGACGATACTTTGGTCGACTAAGCATTTCTTTGGTTGACTACACCCCTAGTACTGTGAGATTTTTAGGTCGGCCTCTCCGCTCGACACCAGTGCTGCTCCACACCCCTGCTCCCTTTCGGCTGAGAGAAGCTGCAGACAGACAGCTGCAACACACGCGGTAAGAGAAACTAATTCAGACAAATGTTTAGTTTAAATTGAATCTATTGAAGACCAAAGAGGAATTGGTAAATTTAATTTTGAAATTGTGCGAAACTTGACCTTAATATGAATTAAATGTATTTGTCCGAGGAAAAATGTTACCATGGAGACCAGAGGAAGGAGTCACAGACAAAGGGGCACTCGGAAAACCTGACAGGCCGACACTGGGTCCAGACGAGAGAAGGACCGTTGACTAACAGGTCAGGAACATAAACACACAAAGACACACACAAACACACAGGCACAGAAGTACGTACACACACATAAAGACACACAGACACAAACACGGACCACATGAAACACATCTACAGAAGTTAGATGTGCTTTTGAATTATGATAAAGTTTATAAATAGTCTGTTAAAGAATGTATTACGTTTGTGTGACACGGAAGAGATGAGATTAAAGAAAAAATAAATAAATAAAAATTTTAAAAAATAAAATAAAAAAAGATCCAAACCTTGGATCCAAAATAAAAGTATTGATTAGTATTTTTAAACAAATTGCATGTATCCATTAGTACAAGAACTAATAGAGGTCCTTTATATCAGTATGGTTTAAAAACACGGTATAACGTTAATAAAAATGTTCACAAGAATTTAGAAATGCGTCTTAAAGTTGAATTGCGCAGAGCAAGTTTATAAAGATAATACAAAATTATAGATATTTGGGCCATCAGCTCACAAATAAAAGAAAATATAGTTACAAGCAGAAAAGAAATGAACAATTATGTATTTCTCTGGTTTGGTTCTGACAAAGTGTTGAGAAAGTGGATTCACAAAGGAATGTTTCAACACAAGATAACATTATAGGCCAGTCAAGGTAACAAGGGCTTCACAGCACCTCCCTTTTTGCTCACGTCCGGAGCAAGAAATGTTTTGGGTTTTATTTGAAGCTGGAGTTTAGCTTCACAAAAAGTGTGGGAACCTTTTAATGTTGAAAAATGCTTAAGTAGAAATGTCAGTGACAAACAGATTGCACTGGCTGATGTGTTAAATAAAGTTTAGGAGACTTAATTAGGCAAACGGTTCAAACTGTCAAAACAATTGTGCAGGATTGGAGGTGGTTTATTTGAAATTTTTAAGTTAAAGTGTTAAACTGTGAAATGGTTAAAGTTTAAGAGCATAAGCCAATTTGCTCACTGGGTTTTAATCACTGAAGTGCTTTTTTTTAAAAAAAAAAAATCTGATTTGAATGTTGGAATGTTTTAGATTAATGATGATTGTGAGAACTAGTCCTTTTGAACAGGATTGAATAATTTTGGTTGAACTTTGGAGGTGTTCTGGAGATCTCTAAGTAAAATCTTTTGAACCTAAAGATAAAAATGTTAAAAGAATAAAGTTTAGCATTGTTTTAAAGTAACATTACTGACTATAACTGGTGAATCTGAATAAATAGAGAGACACGTTGATTTGATTTTACACTTAATGGGTTAAGTTTCTGTTTAACATTGAATGAAGAGAATTCGTTATGTAGAGTCTGATGCAAAATAGGGGAAACGTGAAATTAGGAATGGCTAAACGTTTTAAATATGCTGTTAAAATTAATATGGAAAAGATGCAAAAACAAAATGGTTTATTGTATTTATTGAACACCTGGTGTTAAAACTGAGTTTTACAGAGACAGTATGGAACAGATCTATACTGAACAAAACCCTAAAGAAATTATTTATTATAAAAGTAAATACAGAGAAATTTACACAGCTTTGTTGATTTTATGAACAGTAGGGGTGCACGATAAGGGCCAAAATGATAATCACGATTATTTTGATCAATATTGAGATCACGATTAATTAGCACGATTATTTGTCGATTTTAACAAAATTCATTGTCCTGCTTGACCACAGATCCGTTGTAGTTGCAAAGTATTTTATGTTGGCAAGATCACTCTCTATTTCCCCTCTGCGTTTTCTGTACATCGCAGGTAGTGCCACCTTTGAAAAATAATTACGCGAGGGGACCACGTATCGTTTATCCAGAGTGTTGACCAAGAATTTGAAGCCTTCGTTTGTCACTGTGTATATTGAGCACATGTCTTTAGCCAAATAAAATGCGACTGCGTTCGTTATTTCACTGTGTCTTTGGGAGGTGGATGGGTATGGTGATGTGCTAAAGAGGCTCGCTTCGAAGGATGTCTGAGTTGATATTGTGGGATGATTAGTCTTTGCAACGCATTTCTTGGCCCTCATACAGTCATCATATTGAACTTTATGGTGTTTTTTTAAGTGGTTAAAGAGGTTCGTTGTGTTGCCAAAACAACTTTATGACACTCTTTGGATATGACCTGTTCTTGTTTTGTGTCACTTGCCTGAAATCCAAAATGTTTCCACACAATGGATGACGATCCCATACTCGACAAGCCCTCGGCCGCTCCTCTGCTACGTTAGACATTTTTCTTTGATTATAGCCTGCTATCTGTTGTGGTATTTTCCGCACTCTACTCTGCCTTCTGTCTGTGACTGTCTACATCTGAAACTGACTGAGTTGCTGCGCGTGCAGGGAACAACTCTGATTGGTGCATTGACGCACGTGATCAGACAGCGGCTTTACAGCGCGCTAGACTGGCTTAAAAAAAATAATAAAATAAAATAAATAAATATCGTTCGATCACGCAAATTTGATCGTGGGAAGCTAAAATCGTGATCGTGATTTAAATTTGATTAATTGTGCAGCCCTAGTGAACAGTCTTTCCTTTTAAACAACAGTCACATGGTGTTGGTGTTTTGGAGTAAAGCAATATGAGGAGAGGCTTTGTGGTGTGTTCAAGCAGCTGAGAGAGACTGCCCGGTTACAAGGTTAACCCCAGAGGGAAGGGTCTGACCCAAGAGGTTTTTTTAAATGGAATTTATTTCTAAAGGAATTAATTTGAAGTGATTGAACACTATTCTGAGAATTTTCTAATTAGAGTGGGAATTTAAAGTCTTTGGCTAATAGTTTGTGACGATAGATTACGAGAAAATAAGTCTGATCTATTTTAAAATTATTTATGTTTGCATCAACTTAATATGATTGCAGATGATCACCAGTTACAGTCACAGGTAAAGACCTACAACTAATGGTAACTAAAATTAAAACTGAACTGAACAAAATTAAGTTTTAAATATAACAGAAACAACAGTGATGCTATTTGGAAAACATAAAGAAGACGAATAATTATGGGTTTGCCCAGGTCTCAAAAAAGAGAGGGTGAAGAAGATTTAAACTAACTGTATTAAAGTGAGGAGGTGATGCGTGGTTAACCTAATGGTTAGCATGAGGCTATAACAACAGTGTTTAATACAGTAATATAGTTTAAATCAAAAATAAAGAAAGGAAGAAGGTTGACATGACCGTTCTGGAAAAGCACTGTTATTAAAGTAGATTTCCAACAGACCATATCTGTGGAAACAGGGTTTATCTTCTGTTTCATTTTTAATGTTTGATCGTTTTAAGAGCCTTTATGATTTTGTTTGACGAAAGCCTGGAGGGCACTTTCTATGGGTCTATGGGTCTGATAATGTCAGAGAAATTTCTGATTTGTTTGTTTGTTCTGTATTTGGATGGAAGCCAACAACAACAAGTACCAGTTCTGAAAAGAAAAGAAGATTTGACAATTAATATAGCCACCAGTAAGAGCTAATATTAACATAGTTCTTTGAACTTATAGTCATCTTGGTTTACACCAAGGAGTACACCTGTGAGCAGGACTAGTGACAGGAGTCACATGACTTCCTGTAACATCACTCTGAACTTGACAAACTGAGAGATCAGGGACAGGTGCAGTGCAAAGCATAAGTCTGGAGGTTTTGCGAAAGTAGGACCATTAGACCAGCATTGCCTGCTGACCGGAAACATGCGTCCTTAAAGGATCCTCGGTTTATTTGTTCACATACAATGTGACGGAGAACATCGTGAGTAGAAACTCACACCGTAGGAGCCAAACAGCAGTCCTTCAGGTTTATTTGAGAGCCCCAGATACATTGACGGCAGGAGGGTCCTTCAAGGTGTCCTTAATGAATATAAGGATCAAATTCAATTAGCATTGAAATTAGAATTTTATCTTTAAGACAATTTATGCAAATGTGGATTAAATTAATTAGAGTTATAACCAACAAAGGTTTATGAATTGGACGAGAGATGCTGTAACTGTGGATTAAAACTTGAAATGTATTAAACCTGGTCCAAGGACTGGACAGAACAAATAGCACTGAGCATGCTTTGAGCTGAAAAGATGAAATCTACAACAGGATTTTATGCAAAGTAACTCAGGTCTGGTTAACAGCATAACTAAAGCCTTTAAGAAAGAGCTTCACACTCTAGCAGAAGAATTGGCAGAGGATTCTGGAATAGAGTAATTGATTTTGACCTGGTTTTAAAAGTTACAAAATATTTGGAAAATTGACTGGTATTTTAAATCTGTGTTGAGATACGTGTACTTGTGTGGCACTTCCATGTCTTACAACATTTTGTCTGTATTGCTTTCCATGTATCCAGAGCTTGTTGGTGAGATTGATGGATGTGGCCGTTGCTGGGTCAACATTCCTGGACATGCACCTGTCCAATGACTATGGTTGAGGCTTTGACCTCAGATGAACACTTTGATATCTGAGGGACGTTACCGTTGCACACACACGGGACAACAGCTCCAGGACGGATCATACTACAGTCCTAAGGGCCGTATGGTTCATTGAAGTTATTATGCTTAAGAGAATTTATTTTAAACATTATGAATGTATGTGCATAAGTCTCACTCCATGTGTTTTTCTTTTCGTTACAGGAACAGTAATGGACAGGCAGGGACAGGCCGGAGATCTTGAGTCTGATGGGGCGACCAGCTTAAACTCTGGCATTTCGGACTCTGGAGTTAGTGGGGTCTTATAGTTCTCTTCAGGTCATGTCAAATTCAAGTCATGTCCTTCCTGCTAATACAAGCATGAAGTAGACATAACTAGACTGAGACATGGCT
The DNA here is from genome assembly GCA_024349245.1 of Neodontobutis hainanensis. Lineage (NCBI taxonomy): Eukaryota > Metazoa > Chordata > Actinopteri > Gobiiformes > Odontobutidae > Neodontobutis > Neodontobutis hainanensis. The sequence goes on from JALDNG010001551.1 coordinate 84,734, forward strand.
TGTCATGGCACTTCTGCACCTGGATCATTGTGAACACCTACCACCAAGGCAGTCACTGTGTTGTATAAATTCTCATGTTCTGTTTACATCTTTAAGCAAACTTTCCCTGTACTCTTGTTGCTGTGTGTCTGCTTTGCTTCTCCTTCCAAGGATTAAAACCTGGCCATTGCTTGTTAAACTATAAATCGGTCTCCGTGTCTCTCTCGATCAATATAAGGACATAGAAAATTCTAATAACAATATGTTATGGGAATTGTAAGCTTATATAATATTATCTTAAATATATTATTATTATTATTATTATTATTATTATTATTAGTACTGATCATTCAGTTAATGTCATTCTGTTCATGTCATGACATATTATGACCACGAGCAAATTATTTCAATTCACTTGTGTAGATCTGAACTCTCCACGTGCATATTATTGTTTCACGCACACAATTTAAGCAAGCCCGAGCTCTACACAGAGCTACAGGCGTAATAAACACCCACACGCTGCAAACAGTCTCTGCTATATATTTATATATATATATATATATATATATATATATATATATTTATATTTATATATATATATATATATATATATATATATATATATATATGGATGTATATATATGGATCTACTGTGGCTCTAAACAAACGTTTAAAAATATTTTTAAGCATTAATTACCTCAGCACACTCCAGTACTGTTTAAAATCTCCGACGATCTGTGGCAATTACTTGCTTGCCGTAGATCAATATAGAGGGCCAAGGCATCAGGGGCGGGGTTACTGGAAAGGTGACCAATCACAGGAGGGTCAGTGCCACCGGTAGTTCCCGCCCCAATCCGCCAAAAGTCTTTCTACGAGCACGCAGAATATTTCCTCACACGGGTAATATTGGCCTCGAGCGCTGCAGCTGATCGTCAAGCGCAGAGCAGAGACTGTTTGCACGCGCGTGTGGGTGTTTATTACGCCTGTAGCTCTGTGTAGAGCTCGGGCTTGCTTAAATTGTGTGCGTGAAACAATAATATGCGCGTGGAGAGTTCAGATCTACACAAGTGAATTGAAATAATTTGCTCGTGGTCATAATATTTGCGCGTGTCGACTATTGTCGTAATTCTGACGCCATATGGAGGCGTCATCTCCTCGTAAACTCTGTGTCCTGCTGGATATAAAAACCCATGCATTGTTTAAATCTTTAAGCAAAACCTCCCGCGTACCATTGTTACTCTGTGTCTGTTTTGTTTCTCCTTGCAAGGATTAAACTTGTCTATTATTTTCAAATCATATACCGTCTCCATCGTCTGCTCATTTAATCTGTAACGAAAATTCTTATAACAAACCCAAACTCATACAATGTAGTTGTCTAATAAACAAAGGCTATGTTAAAAAAAAGAGAATAACAAACTTATTTTACGAGCAAAGACAAAACGACGCCAAAGGCAGAAAAGTCCGCGGCGGATATTTTAGAGAAAAGGTTTTCAAATTAAAACACAATAAAACTATAACTGTTTTTCAACTTTAAACGGGGCGGAAATGATTCGTGGCCCCGAGGCAGGTGGAACAGGATGGACTCGCTTCTAACCAAACTAAAGTCACAACAAAGATGTACCAGCGATAGTTCTGACAGATAGAGTATGGTATGAGTATTTTGTACTTACAGCGAAATATGGACTGGGATTTCTGAGGTACAGGAGCCCCCCGCCATTGACAGGCATCACGCACTTTGAACTAGCCAAGATTTCACCACGGTTAGGATTAGGCAAACTTAAACAACTTAGGCCTACAACTCTACTTTAGTGGAGAAGGACACTGGTCAGGCGATAAAATCTCCAACAGTTGGGTAACTTTGCTTTTAAAAGGCTTTGCGTTTAAAAATAGAAAAGTGGACACAATTTGCGGCGTCTCTCCGCTTAGCCTGGGTCAGACTATACCAAAGAACATGGGAGTGGGATATTTAACATGAACTGCCCTAATATATCGGGGGTGATACAGCATATCATTCATAAAATATTATATAGAATACACCTCTGAGTAGCACATGAAATTACGTGTTAGAAGTTAAAAACAGTTCAGAAAACAGTTTAATATGTAAAAGGTTGAGACCTACCCCCACACACGAGTGAAATAGAACGCTCCAAAATTCCAATTGATTTTGAAGGTACCTGTGGAGGCTCCCGGTGGAACGGCACGAAAACAAGATTTAATAAATCTATTGAAACTGAGGGATGTGCTGCAGTAAGCAAAAACAGAAAATACATTTTTTATTATTATTCCTTTATTTAGAGTTAGTCTCATTGAGATACAAGGTCTTAAAGCAAATATTAAAATTAACCTGCATTTATTTTGTGTCTTCATTGCAGAGAATACACCACACACTATTTATAGGCTAAGTAGGGTTCCATTACTCATTTGATAATTTCAGACTGATGTTAATGAATGAGGAAAACTAAATGTTACATAATCTTTTTGTCACCAATTTATGATACACAGAAAGCTCACGTCAGACTGTGCCAGGCTATGTTATTGCACCCAGTTTTGCCTGTGCCTAGTTTGTGTTATTCCAACAGACATTGTTCTTTCAACTTACTGCTATAAAGTTACACGATTAGAGCATATAATATGTAGTTCAAATATAAGGTACCTTATACACTACTGATTAATATATATTAACAGATTCAAAAATGGTTTTGCCGGCAACACCCCTTTTGAAAACCTCTCAAACTGAGTGAGACACAAGCCAAAACCTTTACACATAAGTAACTGGGTTAAATAACAATCAGCTGTGAAGCCAATCCAAGACAGTAAAAGCAGGAGTTGTATTGGAAAAACAAAATGGAACAACCAGCCATAAAGGTTATAACTGTGTTGTGGTTGTATTAGGCTTAGACCAGCTTCATCAAGGGAAAAGCGTTCATTCATCCCAATCACTGACAGCATGGTCAGCACTGCTATAAGTAAAATGTTATTTTAAATCTGAAGTAGATGAGTTTTGGCTTATGACTTCACTGTCGGTGCAGTTATAAGGGCTATAGTTAGACTATCCATTTAAGGACACGATGCTGTGAACATATGTGCCTCCCATTTATGGACACGCTGCTTTGCTGCACAAGAAACACCTGTCTTTTTTCTTTTTTTAGTTACATTCTGAATGTATTCTGGGATTGGTAGATGCACCATTACAATGTAAAGTCACACTGCCATTGTATATAAACTGTGTGTTTACAATAAAGCTTTGAGAAGGAGAGAACAGAACCACGAAACCAGTGTGTTGCCTTTTGTCTCTTTCTCCCACTGATCAGTGCTCAGGCAGCTGTGTATTGTCCGAAACTGTTGGGATTCTAGAAACTGACTTAGCGGAGCGAGTTACAGACAATATTCTGAATATGATATCATTAGTCAGCGGGATGCTGACATCGGGCCTAAGCAATAATGGGTAAAAAATAAGTTAGTGAAAGCTGGCTATCGGGCCCATCGGAGCTATAGGTAAAAAATCTGTATTGGTCAAGCGGGAAGATGACTTCGCCGAATAAATCCGAAAAACATCTATCGCCTAGCTAGAGTAAAAAGATTATTTCAAGCACCTAATCAACACAGTTCCTCCATCAGCAGCAGCCACATTATTCTCTACTGTCGACAATAGGCCTGTCGCTATAGTCAATATATTAACTTATTGTCCAATATACAGCTCTCCTCAACTGTATACACTATATAAATGCACACCATTTACCATTTAGTCTGCTAGAAATTTATTAATTTATATATAAATATTTAACCATTTTTCAGAAAATATGAATGTTTACTCATAGTGAGTGATAATGAATCCATTAATTGTAAAACAACTGTGTTTACTCTTTTTAAATCTTAATGTCAACAGAAACTACTGAAATAACCCTGATCAAAAGTTTAAATACCCCAGTTCTTAGTACGTGTATTGCCACCTTTAACATCAAAGACAGCTTGAAGTCTTTTGTGGTAGTTGTGGTAAAAGCTGCACATTCTTCCTGGCAAAAAGCCTCCAGTTCCTGTAAACTCTTGGTCTGTCTTGCATGAACTGAGATCTCCTCAGAGTTGCTTAATGATATTGAGGTCAGGAGACTGAGATGGCCAGTCCAGAACCTACACTTTACAATTTAGCTTTTTTGACCATACAGTTAATTTTTCATCTGCCTCCGTTATGTGCATCTTGAAACAGTCACACCACTTTTTCAGAGTCTGTCTGTGTTGGCTCCTTACACCATGTAATGAAAATTAATACAGATGAAATTAAATTATTCATTCATTCATTCATGAATGAATGAATGAATGAATGAATAAATGAATGAATGAAAAAATTAATTAAAGAGCGATATATACAGCTGTTTTTAGTTGTTAGTTTAGTTTTTTATAAGTAGCCTGTGTAGCAGTGAGCTAAAAGAAAGCTAACTTTATGTAGCAACAGTTAGTGTTGGAGTTTTTAAAAACCCCTCCCATTACAATGAAGACAAATGATTAATATTATTTAATAATATATTGAGCTTTGATAATGAGCGGTTGTTCTATTACTACTGTAGTTTTATTAATTAAAATTAAACAAAGGCTAGACCTTGGTTTGTAAAATAAAGGTAGAGCTGTGAAGATATCAGCACAAACCAATCATGACATAAATATATAATACTGAATTATCCCTTGTCTTTCTGTTAATATTCTAGGTCTATAGGCAGAAAAGATCAGCTTAAATTCAGCTTATAAGCAGAAAAAATAAAACACATTTGGTTATTGTAGACTATGTTAGATGAATTATTACTTTTACCTCTCTATGCTCAACCACTTCTATAATGGGTCATGTTAAGGAAACACTGCAGCATACATTGCTTTTAATATTGCAAAATATCATTTATTGCATTTAATTCTGGTGCAATATATCACACAACAAAATGTAGTCATCATGGCAGCGCTACACAGCAGTTCTATTTCTCTGCAACAACGCTGCCATTTTGCGTCAATATAAACAGATCAGACCGTTCCAGACTGTAGACTGAAATGGCTGATTTTAACCTTGATTTTAACTTGGTTGGTTGGATATTGGACTTTTTATTAGACAGACCTCAGTGTGTTAGAGTGAATGGTATTTTATCTGATGTGCTCTATGCCTCTACTGGTTCACCCCAGGGCTGCTGTCTCTCCCCTCTTCTGTACATTCTGTACACAAACCAGTGTCACAGTGTGTACAAGGATAGACACATTTTAAAGTTTGCAGATGACTCTGTTATCATCAGCCTGCTCAGAGGGGATGAACAGGACCATGGGCCAGTCCTTAATGACTTTGTTCAGTGGTGTGACCGTTCATTTTTACATATGAATGTGTTAAAAACAAAGGAAATTAAAATAAACTTCCGCAAATCACCACCTTGCCCCAGAGCCACTGTCATCAAGAACACAGACATTGAACTGGTCGACAGCTACAAATATCTCGGAGTCATTCTGGACAATAAACTGTGTTTTGAGCCTTGGGTGGATGCTGTTTCTAAAAAAGTCCAACAACGATTGTACTTCCTGAGGAAGATGAACAGTTTTAATGTATCCACTGAAATGATGACACTGTTTTATCGTGCTTTTATTGAATCGGTTTTATCCTTCTGTATTGCTGCCTGGTTTGGAAGCCTCTCCCTGACCAACAAAAACAGACTGGGTAGTCTGGTTAAAGTGGCCAGTAAGATTTCGGGAGGAGTCAGGCTCAGCTGAAGGACATTTACAGCCGACAGGTGCAGAGGAAGGCTGGTGCTATAGCGCAGTCCCAAGACCATCCCCTCAGAGGAGTTTGAGCTGCTGCCCTCCGGCCGGCGCTACAGAGCTCTGGGCTGTAGGACTAAAAGATTAAATATGTCGTTTTTACCGACAGCTGTGAGGCACTTAAATGGCACCTAGTACTTTATAATCATTTTGCACAACAATAATTGCTTGTTTGCACAATGTTTTTATTCATGTTTTAATTCCATTTTGCACATTTTTATCTTGGTTTTTAGTGATTTCCATTCTTGATCCTGCTCTTGAGTTGTTGAAGTGTAATTCTATGTTGTATGTTTTTTAAGGAGCATGATGCTGCGAAATGAATTTCCCTAAGAGGGACAATAAAGAAACTTTGAACTTTGAACTTTAGACCGACACCCCAAAGCTGGGTAGAGGGTACAGGGCGAATCATGCATTTACTCCAGCGGGAAACAAAGGTATGTCACCTTGAACTAGTGATGAGTCGCTTATGAACGATTCGTTCTTTTTGAACAAGTCTTTAAAATGACTCGGGAACAACCAGTCATCACAGAGAGCGAGTCGTTCACTTTTGTGTGGACCCGCGCATGCGCATTGCCATACAGGAAACAGAAAGAAGTCGTTCATCTCCCGAGTCTCTGAATCGTTCATTCAAGTCCTCGTAGGCTGAACGCAGGAACTGAAGGATTTGTTCATTTCTTGAGTCAGTCTTCGGGTCTGAGTCTCGTTCTTTTGTCACGTGACAATATATAATTAGAAATAAAAATACAGCTGATCCAAAACAGTCCTAAGTAAATATATTTCCCATATTTGTATAATATGACTGTGATGATTGATATGGCTATGGTATTTACCTAAGATTAGAATCCACTTCAAAGTGTCAATCTTTGCTTTATTAGTGATTTCCGGATAAGAAAAATATAAAACTACAATTTGAGGCCAGAAACGCATCACGTAACTTTAAGAATAAAAATTTTTAAATATATATAATTTGCGTTTGTCTATACAGTTATGTGAAATATTTGTATGTATCAACTTATTTCTGTATCCAATGCGTGACAAAAGAACGAGACTCAGACCGAAGACTGAGTCAAGAGATGAACGAATCCTTCTGTTTCTGCATTCAGCCTACGGGACTTGAATGAACGACTCAGAGACTCGGGGGATGAACGACTCAAAGACTCGGGGGATGAACTACTCAAAGACTCGGGGGATGAACTACTCAAAGACTCGGGGGGGATGAACGACTCAAAGACTCGGGGGGGATGAACGACTCAAAGACTCGGGGGATGAACAAATCCTTTCTGTTTTCAGTAACTGTATAGCCTTAAGGCTGATTTATGCTTCTGCGTAGGGTGCGCGTCGAAGCTACGGCGTAGCATACGCAGTGACGTGTACCCTACGCCGTAGCCTGACGCGCACCTCCTCAAAAATGTAACTACGCGTCGCGACGACGCGGACCGTAAGATCTGTGATTGGTCGGCTTGGTAGTATCACGTTTCCTCCTACGCATTTCCGGATACTATACTCTGGACAGCCCGCCATTTTTAAATTCCGAAATTCAGTGAAGAGCCAACATGGAAATGGACTAAGTTACCGAGCGATTAATTGAAGAAGTGAGGAAATACAGCCTTCTCCAACGTGGGTTTAGATGTAGCGGAGTGCACGAAGAGATGGAAGAACTCTCGAGACAAGTACGTTCGTCTTTGTAAAAAACTTGCCTCAAGGAGCGGGGATCCAGGAGGAAAAACAATCCCAGTGTTTTATATATTCCACTCTTGGCTGGCACCTCATGTCAAACATCGGCTTACGGAGTCAAACTTTGACGATAAGGTAAATAATGCACGTCCTTTTATGTACATCTCTTGGGTTCCCGTTAGCTAACTTAACTAGCAATGCTACCACATGGGGTATTGCTTTTTTTGCAGAAATAATATACCTGTGAGCCCAAAAGCATGTGTAATAGGTTGTAATTATATGTAATGGGTTGTATTTATGTAATATAATAGATTGTAATTTTATTTGGCTTACAGAAAATACAAATGCAACAATTTAGCATTTGCAATGTATGAATATGCAGTTATTATAGCTCTATCTAGCTATGACTTAACACTGAATGCATCATCTTTTATGTATAACTTATACTATCTGCTATTTTTTTCATAATCACAGGATGGGACTGATACCAGCTCAAACTCTACTGGTTTATCGGATGTGAGACCTCCAGCCATCAGCGATGATGACTGATTACCAACTGGTAGAGCCCCCATCATCAGCCATCTCTTCTGTCCCCGCAGCCATCTCTTCTGTCCCCGCAGCCATCTCTTCTTTCCCCGCAGCCATCTCTTCTGTCCCCGCAGCCATCTCTTCTGTCCCACAGCCATCTCTTATGTCCATGCAGTCATCTCTTCTGTCCCCCAGTCCAAGAATGGCACAAAAAAGGAAGAGAAAAGAAAAAGATGACTGGGTCCAAGTGCAGGTTGCTCGGTTGGAGGCTCAGTTGGAGGAACGGCGGGTGGAGCTCAACAGAGACTGTGTCAAGGCCATGATTAGAGCGACCGGTTTGGACAAACTGTTGCAGATCTGCTGCGGAGGGTCCCGGAGCACCACAGAGCGCAGGCAATGCTTATAGAAATGCACTGTATCTGCAGTTTGCACTTTTGATTTTTTTAGTTATTTTTTTGTATATAGTTTGCATTTCAGCTTTTTTATTTATTGTCTGTTCACACCAATTCAATCAGGTTATACAGTAGTTTGCTTAATTTGTGATGTTTCTCTTTTACATCTATTTTTGATAATAATTGTAGATCATTGCACATTAATACATTGCATATTTGTATGTACTTTACACTGTTTATTAAAAAAATACAAAAATACTGTTTCAAAATGTGTGAAGGTTATTGCAAATAAACATTAACTAATAGTTGCACATGTGTCTGTGTTTGCTCTTTTGCATCTTTTTTAATTTACAATTCAAGACTTTTGCACCTGTTTTTTACTATCTTTTGCATCAAACAATTGTGTATATAGTTTGAACCAATTATGTTGGTTCCTGCTGTATGCATAATTTATGGTTAAGGTTACAGTAAATTAAGTACTTAAGTACTAAGAACTTACAGTTAATTTATTTGTATAGTTTGCTCTTTTGCATTTATTTAATGTAAACAATTATAGACCATTGCACCTTTACATGGTGCATTATCTTATACATAGTTCGATCATTTGTATGTATAGTACAAACTTAAAAAAAATAAAATATTCCTCATGCCATTTATTGGTGCATTATATTTTACACCAATACAAGTTACACACCAGGTTGACCACGACACACACTGTTGTTTTGCCATGGCACACATAATGGCACAACTCCGTGGCGTGACTGAAAAGTCGTTTCAAACATAGTGGAACCGCCGCGTCAACTAGCGTTTCGGCGGTGTACTGCAGAGCAAAACAGACATACGCAGAGGTATAAATGCTCATGACGGCGTCGCCTACGTGCGTAGCCTACGGCGTACACTACGGCGTACCCCCTACGCAGAAGCATAAATCAGCCTTTAAGTATAGGCTGGGACTTGATGAACAAAGCGACTCAGAGACTCGGAGATGAACGACTCCTTCCTGTTTCGGACGGACGGATGTATTAGCTACAGCTAGCTAACAACTACATGAGGCTGTCGCGGCCCAGAGCAGACATGTTGACAGAACTAACGGCTCAAAGACACGAGAGGTGAGCTAAACTTTCCAGGGAACAGACGTGATTAGCTAAATATGAACTGACAAAAGAAAAAACGATTTTGATTAAGAGTTGAGTAAAACTCTCTGCCTGAAGCGACCTGCAATGCATTTATAATTTATTTATTGGCCATGGCTGCATTAGCTTATAGTTTTTATTCCAAAAGTACTAAATGTGTAGAAAAATTTAACATGTAACATTTTAACTAGATTTTGCTGAAATGAACGAAATGACTTGAAAAAAGATTTGTTCATTTTGCTGAACGAGACTTAAGGCTGATTTATGCTTCTGCGTAGGGTGCGCGTCGAAGCTACGGCGTAGCATACGCAGTGACGTGTACCCTACGCCGCACCTACGCCATAGCCTGACGCGCACCTCCTCCAAAATGTAACTACGGCGTCGCGACGACGCGGACCGTAAGATCTGTGATTGGTCGGCTTGGTAGTATCACGCTTCGCCCCACGCATTTCGGAATGGTCTTCTGCGCTCTGTACCGCCCGCCATTTTTAAATTCCGAAATCCAGTGAAGAGCCAACATGGAAATGGACTAAGTTACCGAGCGATAAATTGAAGAAGTGAGGAAATACAGCCTTCTCCAACGTGGGTTTAGATGTAGCGGAGTGCATAAAGAGTTGGAAGAACTCTCGAGACAAGTACGTTCGTCTCCGTAAAAAACTTGCCTCAAGGAGCGGGGATCCAGGAGGAAAGACAATCCCAGCGTTTTATATATTCCTATCTTGGCTGGCACCTCATGTTAAACATCGGCTTACGGAGTCAAACTTTGACGATAAGGTAAATAATGTACGTCCTTTTATGTACTTCTATTGTGTTTCGGTTAGCTAACCTAGCAACGCTACCACATGGGTATTTTTTTGCAAAAATAATATACCTGTGAGTCCAAAAGCATGTGTAATAGGTTGTAATTATATGTAATGGGTTGTATTTATGTAATATAATAGATTGTAATTTTATTTGGCTTACAGAAAATACAAATGCAACAATTTAGCATAAGCAATGTATGAATTTGCAGTTATTATAGCTCTATCTATCTATGATTTACCAATGAATGCATCATCTTTTATGTATAACTTATACTATTTGCTATTTTTTTCATATTCACAGGATGGGACTGATACCAGCTCAAACTCCACTGGTTTATCGGATGTGAGACCTCCAGCCAACAGCGATGATGACCAATTACCAAGTGGTAGCCCCCATCACCAGCAATCTCTTCTGTCCCCCAGTCATCTCTTCTGTCCCCGCAGCCGTCTCTTCTGTCCCCAGTCATCTCTTCTGTCCCCGCAGTCGTCTCTTCTGTCCCCAGTCATCTCTTCTGTCCCCAGTCCAGGAATGGCACAAAAAGGAAGAGAAAAGAAAAAGATGACTGGGTCCAAGTGCAGGTTGCTCGGTTGAAGGCTCAGTTGGAGGAACGGCGGGTGGAGCTCAACAGAGACTGTGTCAAGGCAATGATGAGAGCGACAGGTTTGGACAAACTGTTGCAGATCTGCTGCGGAGGGTGCCGGAGCACCACAGAGCGCAGGCAATGCATATGAAAATGCACTGTATCTGCAGTTTGCACTTTAGCTTTTTAGTTATTTTTTGTATATAGTTTGCACTTCAGCTTTTTATTTATTGTCTGTTCACACCAATTCATGCAGGTTATACTGTAGTTTGAATCATTTGTGAAGTTTCTCTTTTACATCTATTTTTGATAATAATTGTAGATCATTGCACATTAATACATTGCACTGTCTTGCCCATATTTGTATATGGTTTACACTTTTATTTGAAAAATACTGCTGTTTCAAAAATGTGTGAAGGTTATTGTAAATAAACATTAACTAATAGTTGCACATGTGTCTGTGTTTGCTCTTTTGCATCTGTTTTTAATTTACAATTAAGACCATTGCACCTGTTTTTTACTATCTTTTGCATCAAACAATTTGTGTATATAGTTTGAACCAGTTATGTTGGTTCCTGCTGTATGCATATTTTATGATTAAGGTTACAGTACATTAAGCTCTTACAGTTAATTTATTTGTATAGTTTGCTCTTTTGCATCTATTTAATGTAAACAATTATAGACCATTGCATCTTTACATGGTGCATTATTTTATACATAGTTCAACCATTTGTATGTATAGTACAAACTTAAAAAAATATAAAATATCCTCATGTCATTTATTGGTGCATTATATTTTACACCAATACAAGTTACACACCAGATTGACCACGACACACAGTGTTGTTTTGCCATGGCACAATTCCGTGGGGTGACTGAAATGTCGTTTCAAACACAGTGGAACCGCTCGCGTCAACTAGCGTTTCGGGCGGTGTACTGCAGAGCAAAACAGACATACGCAGAGGTATAAATGCTCACGACGGCGTCGCCTACGCATGCGTAGTCTACGCCGTACACTACGGCATACACCCGATGCAGAAGCATAAATCAGCCTTTAAAGAACTGAGTCAGTAAAATGATCCGATCTTCCCATCACTACCTTGAACACCCCCACATGGTACATGTTACCCATCAGAGTGGCCATGCATTCAAAGCAACAATGACCCACACAAAAGGTCAGAATGAGGTCAGTGGTCCTTGCAGGAGGAAATATGCAGCAATGTGTAAATAAAAGCCCATTCTAATGAGAAAAACTCCACTGACCTGTTTTTGTTGCGTACTGCTAGTATAAAAACAATAGGCATTTTCCCTTTTAACCCTGCCTTATCAAATACATCCTGTAATAAAACAATCTGTAAATAAATATGAATAGATGAGAATGTTCAGCGCAAATTGCCCTACACAGCTTGTCAACAGTCAATCTTACAAAGAAAGTGTCTATTCCAGCTCTGGATAATTGCTGTTAAACTGCATAAAAAAGACACAGAGAAACAGAGAAACAGAGAAAAGGGAAACAAAGTGAACCGCAAATAAATATTGCCAATGCTTGTAATGCAATGCTGTTTCATCAGCAGACAAAACCTGATGAGAATAACTTTTTTGACATTTAGTAACATGGTCAATATTATTGCAGGAAAAGAAATCATTAAAACATTATCACTTTAAAAGGGACACTTTTAGTGACGACTAGCCTATAAAGGCCAATAGGGCGCCACCCTTCCTAATAAAAACTATGTATAGGGAAAAAATATATATACAGTCACTATTACTAATATATGCCTAATCTATCCAGGAATTATATGCAAGTAATAGTATGTGCTATGTATTATTTAAAAAGGTGGGCACATAGTCTCTTTTGTCTTTCTGCATGTCACATTGAAGCTTGGTGAGCTGCTATGGACTATGAAAAAAATTGCCCAGAGTAGGAAAGACTCTGTAACAAATTAACCAATCAAATGTAGAGAAATAAAAGACTATCGCAACATTAACCAATCAAATTGACTGCCCAACGGGCGGCTACTCCTTATTCCTCCATTTTCAACCACTGTCACACAGATGTCCTTTTATTTTTTTTGCCATTTTGCTGCATGTTGCAGAACTGGCTGCAATCAAGTCCTCTATCATGACAATCTGTCCTAATCTGAGAAAATCTCAGGGTCAAAGACAAAATAAAAGTTATGCAAACGTTATAAAGAGTTTATATAGATAAGTACCAAGTAATATTTGTGGTCATTAATTATTACCAACTTCTACATAAAACTGATCTACTTTCTTAAAGAAGATTTAGTTGTGCCTGACTGATATTTGGGCCTCCCCAGATGTACAGGATGGCAGCAAATTCTATTTCAAGAAGAGCAAAAAAAGTTCAAATCAAAAAGTGGTACATTCATTTCATATACATTCAGTACACACAGAATGAAAAATATTTTTATTGTAATTATGATGACTACAATGATCATATACAGTAATGTTCAAAATAATAGCAGTACAATATGACTAACCAGAATAATACAGGTTTTTAGTATATTTTTTATTGCTAAGTGGCAAACACGTTACCAGTAGGTGAAGTAGAGTCTCAGAATAAAAAAACAAGACCCAGCTGTGCAATTGGGCAATTAGTTGAAAGGGGTGTGTTCAAAAAATAGCAGTCTCTGCCGTTGACTGTACAAACTCAAAACTATTTAGTACAAACATTTTTGTTTCAAGTGGGCGGCAGTATAGCTCAGTGGGTAGAGCGGCTGTCCTTTGACCAGCAGGTGGGCGGATCGATCCCGCTCGAAACATCCCAAAACATCATAACATCCCGCTCTCCCCGCATACTGCCATTGTGCAAGGCACTTAACCTTCATTGCCTCCAGTGATGTTCTGTAACACTGGTAAATAACTTAATGTATGTAAAGCGCTTTGAGTGCCTACTACAGTAGGTGGAAAAAGCGCTATATAAAAATAAAGATTATTATAAGGATTTAGCAATCCTGTGAATCCTAAACTAATATTTAGTTTTATGACCACAGTTTTTTTTTAAACTGCTTCACATCTGTGTGGCATGGAGTCAACCAAATTGTGGAACCTCTTAGCTGTTATTCCACTCCATGATTATTTTAACAACATTCCACAATTCATTTACATTTCTTGGTTTTGTTTCAGAAACAGAATTTTTGATATCTCCCCACAAATTCTCAATTGGATAAAGGTCCAGGGATTGGGCTGGCCACTCCATAACATTAATTTTGTTGGTTTGGAACCAAGACTTTAGATTATATTAGATTAAATTTATTGTCATTACACATGTACAAGTACAATGCAACAAAATGCAGTTTAGGAGAGACCTTGTGCCTCGGTATTTCCTCACGCCGCCATCTAGATCTTCAGGAAAATTAAATGAGGCATTTTACAAACATAACAGACATAACTACAGTTGTAGTTAAAACATAACATACATAGTTGCAACTACAGTAGCTGTTACAACATACGTAACATATCAGACATCAAACAACAATGGGATTGCAACACACGTGGTTAACTACGGGCTTGTCCTTGATGACAGTACAGGGAGTACGGGCAAGATAAGACCCCAGCTGCTGGCCAGGCTTCTAATCGAGAGAAGGGACTAGGGGCATAGGTAAAGGAGACAGGAGTTGTGATTAATCCATGTTGATCTTTGGTAATTTATCCAAATCATAGTCAATCAATTCAATTCTGGTTCTCAGCGTCAGGTGTGTGCGTCTGTTCCGTGAAGTAACTTTGATGTTTCATCCAGCTTTGTGGTCAGACCCATAATACCGCGAAGCAGCTGACAAATCTGACTCTCGATCATATCCACTCTTTTCACCGTGTACTCAATCCAGGCTGAGATTACACGAATCAGATCCTCAGACTGTGCATCAACCTACTGTAATACATTCAGCTTGTCACTCACATCACAGAAGCACTGTTTAATTTAAACAGACAGCGGCTGGGTAGATTTAAAGGCAGCTGTCTTACCAATTTTGCAATAGTTTAAAGCAGTCCCCAGACCAATTAGCAGGAACTATCACAAATTCAAACAGAAATATATCCTCAACATCCTCAACGTACAGGGCTTCTAAATACAGAACTTGCCAGCTGTTCTAGGCGTCCCATGTGTAGCCTGCTGCTGAGGTCCCGCCAGGGCAAATGGGTTCTCCCGGTGCACCCTTCTTATGGTGTTATAAGAAATTTTAATTTTAATGTTTATTGTTACTGGGGGCTTATAGTTCTCTTCAGGTCATGTCAAATTCATGTCATGTCCTTCATGCTAATCCAAGCATGGAGTAGACATGACTAGGGTGAGACATGGCTTGTCACAGGACTTGCACCTGGACCATTGTGACCGCCTCTCAACAAGGCCGTCACTGTGGGTTTATAATCTCATGTTATGTTTACATCTTTAAGCAAACCTGCCGCTGTAAAATTGTACTGTGTCTGCTTTGCTTCTCCTTGCAAGGATTAAAACCTGGGCATTGCTTGTTAAATTATAAATCGGTCTCCGTGTCTCTCTGGTTAAATATATGGATATAAAAATTCCAATAACATATGGGGGAAAAAAGTGTCAATTGTGCTCAGACACCAGGTAATTATGTATGTAAATAATATACAATAATATACAGATGGCTATTGCTATAAACAGAAATGATAAAATGGGTATATATAATGATAGACATGGTGAGCTATAAACCCCAGTGAGCTGCTCAGCACATGCCAGAGACATGTCACTGATGGCCTGGATGCCCTGCCACATGCGTTGAGGGTTGGCTTGTAATAATAATAATATTTATTTTTATATAGTCCTTTTCCACCTACTGTAGTAACCACATTAAACTTTCTACCAGTGTTACAGAACATCACTGGAGGCTATGTAGGTTAAGTGTCTTGCCCAAGGACACAACGACAGTATGTAGGGAGAGCGAGATATTATGATGTTTTGGGATGTTTCGAGGATCAAACCACCCACCCGCCGGTCGAAGGGCGGCCGCACTACCCACTGTGCTAATGCCGCCTAGTGCTGTAGCACAGTGGGTAGTGCTCTTTAATGCCCCTCTTCAGATCAGCTCTGGATGTGCTGTAGGCCTGTGAATCCCCTGATCTGAAGGCAGTATTGCGTGCCTTCAACAGGAGGTGCACCTCCTTGTTCATCCATGGCTTCTGATTTGGGTATGTAGTGATCAGCTTCTGAGTTGTAACATTGTCTATGGTGGAGGAGGTGTAGCAGTCGATGTCAGTGTTAGAGCTACTGGTGGCCAAAAAAGCAAATGTACTCCAGTCTGTGTGTAGAAACCTTTCCTGGAGTGTGAAATCTGCCTCTGCAGGACACAATTTGATAGTCCTTACTTAACACGATTGATGAGGGGTGCATATTTGGGGGTGAGGAACAAAGAAAGGTGATCTGACTGTCCTAGGTGGGGGAGAAGGGTTGCAAGGTAAGCTCCAGCCATGTTTGTGTAAACAAGGTTTATGATTTTGTTTCCTCTGGTGTGACAGGAAACATGCTGGTGAAAGTTGGAAAGAACTACCTTTAGGTTTGAGTGATTAAAATCACCCGCAATAATAAACAACTTCTGGGTGAGCGGTCTGTTGTTAACTAATGGCTGCGAGAAGTTCTTTCATAGCAAGCTTGGCATCAGCATCCGGGGGAATACAGGCTGCCGTTATAATGTTCGAAGTGAACTCCCGCGGTAGATAAAACAGTCTTCATCTAACCATGAGAAACTCAAGGTTGGCTGAAAAATTACTCCTGACAATAACAGAGTTTGTGGACCAAGCTTTGTTAATGTAAATGCACAATACACGACCTCTGGTTTTACTGGCGCCATCTAGTGTTCTATCCACCCGACGTGTGTGGAATCCCGCTAACTCAATAGTTTCCATAAAGAAACATTACAGTTCAACAGTCTCTTGCTGTAAGTGATGCCAAGTCGAATCTCCTCCATTTTGTTCACCGGTGCTCTTGCATTAGGGAGGAAAATGCTAGGTAAAGAGAGCCTGTGTGGTGTTAGCTTTGGCTTATATCCCCCCCGCCTTTGTTTACAATCTCGAAGCCGCCTGCGAGCACTACCGCCCGGCCGGGTAGAGTGAATAGCCTTGGGTGTACTGGCGATCTGAGGAAGGAGTTTAAGTTTGTAAAAAAAACTGTCTGGAATTCGCAAACAAGTGTCCAAAGGCTCACATCGGGTGAACAATGTTAAGGCACTGCTGTTCTGCACGAACAGGCCCGAGATTAGCAAGATAACTACCGCAGAATTGCAGAATTTGGCGAGACCCTGGGCCTCGTAATTTGCTCGCGCCGTCATCTTGGATGTGGATGTGTAAGAATTTGCTCGCGTGTTTGGGGTCATTGTCTTGTTGAAACAACTATTTTTTTCTTCCATGTCTCACTGGTTTTGCTCTACATTTTAGGGCATCGGAGATCATTTTAGCTGAACAACCTGATTCACACCTGTTGGTTTTTTTTTCACAAAATTGATAACCTCAGTGATTGAATGCTACACTGCTATTTTTTTTAAACACACTGCTTTCAACTAAATGCCCAATTGCACAGCCTTAAGAGAGTACATATCATGAATGCTGGGTCTTGTTTCTTTTCCGAAAATCTACTGCACCTACTAGTAACTTGCTTGCCACTTAAAAATATTTCTGATTAGTCACATTGTACTGCTATTATTTTGATCAATACTGTAGACTACTATTATTCTGTAACATACACACACACATATAAACAAAATTTATTGAATGTTTCAAACAAGTTAATACTTTGTAGCACCACCTTTTGCTGCAATTACAGCTTGGGGTATGTCTTTATCAGTTTTGCAAATCAAGAGCACATCAAGCTGCAAAAACCCATTCCTCCTTGCAAAACATCTCGAGCTCAGTGAGGTTGGATGGAGAGCATTTGTTAACAGCAGTTTTCAGTTCTTTCCACACATTCTCGATTGGATTCAGGCCTGGACTTTGACTTGGCCATTCTAACACCTGGATAAGTTTATTTGTGAACAGTGTTGGTCATCTTACTTCAAAAAAGTAATTAGTTATAGTTACAAATTAGTTCTCCCAAAAAGTAACCGAGTTAGTAACTCAGTTACCACATTGTAAAAGTAACTCAGTTACTCAGCAAAGTAACTGAAGTTATTTTTTATATTCTATAACGGTATTACGTTCTATAACAGCTTAATTATCAAAGATGTTTAAATTAACTGATTAAAGAATTAAAAACCCTATACAGTGTTTTAGAACATTTGGTATTTATTTGAACTCAGTAGATTGCAACTCAACAGGAAGTCAGTCACGTGGGGTGAAAGGCGCGACCACCTAAATCGCACCCCTTACGCCAAAAGATTCAACTCATTGTGTTTTCATCTAAATGGCCCCAAATTTGGTGAGTATCATCTAGACCAGAGGTCACTAATAGGCGGACCGCGGTCCGGATCCGGACCCCGAGAGGCTTTGATCTGGACCGCAAGACAGTATTCATAATTACAAGTAAAACCTTTTTTTGAACCGGCACTCCTAGGACAGCTATGTCTACACGCGCGGGTCCTCAGGTTACTATAGTTACAGGCAGAGCAGCGGGAAATTTCAACATGTTTAGCGTAGCCCGATAATGCGTTAGAAACGACTAAAATCTAAAAGTTGAGCCTTGACAAAAAAATAACGAAGATTCACTGACGTTATGGACGGAGAGGGATCGTTTGTTTCAATAAGAAAATACAGCTCCTACAGCTCCTTTTCCTCTTGTCCCGGCTGCTGTGATAATCAGAGAATCAATCCAGAACTGAACCAGGACTGGACAGTTTTCATGTCAGGATTAAAAAGACTCAGAGGAAAGTGAGGACGTCTAATAATGTGGTGAGTTGTACATTTGTCTGTCAACTTCTTTATTGTATTGTAATTTAGGGACTTGACTCGTTTGTCGATATTTGACCTCATTTACAAACAACGTGAGGAATTAGCTCACGCTATTTGCGTTCATTTGAACCCAACACATGTTCATTTGGGAGATTAAAAACAAAAAAGGTGTGAGAGGAGGGTTTGGAGATGAGTGACACAGGTCAAGTCTTCCTTAAGTTGTGTTAGCATTAGCTGTTGCTAATAATTAACAGTAACAGTTATTTTTTAGCAACAGCTAATGCTAAAGAAATGCTCAGTGCATTTTTCCTTGTTCCTGTTGTTTTCAGAGGAATGACAATACACAGAGACCAATTATCACTGCATCTTTGTCATATTTATTTAACAAATATGTTTTGGTTTGATTTGATTATTTTGTATTTAAAATGTTCTTATACATGTATAAAGGAGTATTAGGACTTATATGCAGAATTCCAGGCTATTGTCAATAAACCACCAGGTCCTGAGCTTTAGCTTTAGCCTCTTTTGATTTGTTTTTTTTTTTTTACCTGTTGTCTGTGAGATGTGTTTGGGAAAAGCTAAACATGGAAACAAAGGATAAAATACAGAAAACAGTGGATTATCTACATTCATCTCCATATTGTTTAAGAGGCTGTAGGTGTGGAATAAATGAGACTTTACTTTAAAGAATTATATTCAAACACATATCCTTTTATTTAAATTTTCCGGACCCCTCTCTTGAGGAAAGTTAACTAAGTGGACCTCGTCTGATTTTAATTGAGGACCCCTGACTAGTGCCAACCAAAGTTGTCATTTTGTTTTTGATATCTTATCGGGTGTGGGTGTGAAAATAAAATATCCCTTAACTCTCAAACGCCTTCTATATAAATAAAAGGGTTATCTTTAGAAATGGCTCTCTAGCGCCCCCTACAAAATTATAATGGGACCAAATAATTTAGTTTGTCATAGAGACATGACATTTGGTACACACATCACTTATGTCATGACGAACATAAAAGCCAATGACAACCACCCAATATCTATAACAATGTTGCCATAGCAACGCTCCAAATATATGGAAAAAGTCAATGGGAAGGGAAAATTTTTTTGAATTGAAAATGTGAACTGCCTTAGAATACACCTCACTTTTTAAAATTGACAGAAAATAGCTGCTTCATTCCACAAACACCAAACTTAGGCAAAACAAGCTAAACACACGTGTGCACAATAGACAGCGGCTTTTCTTGTTGTTTTTACTCAATTTACAATTTTTATTTTTATTTTTTTTTCTGCAAAATGATCCTAAATTTTGACCCAGTAAATGTGCGCAAAAAGTACATTTTATTGGTCACTAAACTCAAGCCTGGCAAAAAATGTATGTATTTTAAGTATTTGAAAAATAATAAAAAGAAATGACTCAGTGGCAACCCCTGGAAAATGAAAATACATTCGGCCTATGGAAAGTGGATATCCATAGGACACCTCAGAGCAAACAGAAAAGTCTATGACAGCCACGGCCTAAACTCAACAGGAAGTCCGCCATGTGGGGTGGACCACCTAAATCACACCCCTCGCGTCAAAAGATTAAACCCAATTTGTTTTCTTCTAAAAAGGCCACAAATTTGTTGAGTATTATCTAGACACAAGTGCCAAAAAAGTTATGTGTTTGTTTTCTGATACATTTGTGGCTGTGGTCGTAATAAGCCTGTGAAGAGGCAGTCATTTCTTTGGGAAATAAATGCCATTTCCCAATTGCCAGGATGCTTCCTTTGGAGGACGCTCCTCCAGAGCCAAGACTAGAGTCTTGGAAAACTCCTCAGAATCTTTTGGAACTGGTTATTTTAGACAATAAAACTAATATTTACATATTTACTTTTTAACATGGGGGTGCAGCGCTTTCTGAGTCATTGCAAATCTCCAGCCAGTACTTTGTTTTTCTCGCCTTAGCACAAGCATAATCTTTCTTTTATTTATTTTCAAAAGTTCAGACAGACCAGAGGAAAAGCAGGGAATGCGGAGACCTTTAACTCTAAATTACAAGGTGGTGTAGCGGGCCCCAGCAGTAGCACAGGCCCCAGATGATGAAGCAGGCTCCAGCCAGAAGAAGATTCAAGCAGAGGCACAGGCCCGGTTATTTGACATTACCATAAAGTTTACGCTTTAAAGCACGAAAGGCATTCCTCCAAGTATATGTGTCCCCGCGGTCGCAAGGGAGGCGAGGGCCATTATCACCCGTTGCGGCTTTTATTTATTTTTATGTTTACTCAAGAGTTGTTGTGCAATTTTTTTATTTGACTCACATTATTTTGCACACTGTAGAAGTACATTGTAAAGCAACTTTACTGTATATTAATATATTAATACATTTTTTTTCTAGCATCAGTTATATTGTCAATTATATAATGTTATCGCTAATTTATATTGATTTATATCGTGATACAAGTTTTAGGCCATATTGCCCTGCCCAAATGCATACATGCACTTACAAATAGTTTTATTTGTAACTAGTATTTTCGACTGTAACTGCATAGTAAAACAATAGTTTTCAGATAGCATAAGTGAGGGGCTGTGGCCGTAAGGTTTCTGGTGCCTGTCAAGGTGGCAATCCCCAAACCCGGTGGTGGACATCGAAAGTAAGAGATGCGTCAAGCTGAACAAGAAGTTTTATCTGGCCTGGCTGGCTAGTGGGCCTCCAGGGGCAGCAGACGGGTATGGGAAGGCCAAGCAAACCTCCGCCTGGGTGGTTGTGGAGGCAAAAACTCGGGTCTGGGAGGAGTTTGGTGAGGCTATGGAGAAGGACGGTCAGCCTTCAAGTTTTTCTGGCAAATTGTCCAGTACCTCAGGAGGGGGAAGCAGTACCCTATCAACACTGTTGTGGATGCTGTGGGGCTGTTTTAGCTGACACACCTCTGCAACATCGTGTGAAGGTTGGGAACAGTACCACTAGACTGTCAGACATGGGTGGTGGCCCCCCTTTTTAAAAAGGTTGTCCAGAGGTTGTGTTCCAAACACAAAGGAATCACACTCCTCAGCCTCCCTAGGAAAGTCTATGCCAGGGTACTGGAGAGGAGAATTTGTCTGACAGTCAAACCTCGGATTTAGGAGGAACGATGCGGTTTCGTCACGGCCGTGGAACACTGGACCAGCTCTATACTCATGGGGGTTTTCCCAACCCACGTGTGCTTTGTGGATTTGGAGAGGGCATTCAATCGTGTCCCTCATAGAGGCCTGTGGGGCGTGCTCTGAGAGTACAGTGTCCGATCACTGTATACCCGGAGCAGGAGCTTGGTTCGCATTCCCGGCAGTAAGTCAGACTTGTGCCCAGTGCATGTTGGACTATGGCAGGGCTGCCCTTTCTCACCAGTCCAGTTCATTTTCTTTATGGATAGGATTTCTAGGACCAGCCAGGGGTCCTGTTTGGGGACCACATTATTTCATCTCTGCTTTTTGCAGTCGATGTCGTCATGTTGGCTTCATTAAGCACCTTTAGCATGCACTCAGGCGGTTTGCAGCCATGGGTGAAGCTGGGATGAGAACCAGCACCTCCAACTCTGAGGCCATGGTAAGAGGGTGGTTTGTTCCATTCAGGTTGGTGGAGAGCTCCTGCCTCAAGTGGTGGGATACAAGTATTTTGGGGTCAGGTTCACAAATGAGGGAAGGACGGAGCGGGAGATTGGTAGATGGATTGGTGCAGCTTCTACAGTGATGCAGTTGATGTACTAGTCTGTTGTGGTAAAGAAGGAGTTAAGCTGCTCCTACTCTCACCTATGGTCATGAGCTGTGGCTCATGATCAAAAGGACAAGATCCCGGATAACGCTACCACATCGAGAAGAACCA
>JALDNG010001552.1:0-55417 GCA_024349245.1 Neodontobutis hainanensis
ATTTGGGTGCCCGAGAAGGGTGCAAAAGGTGCTATATAAATGCATGCCATTTACTATATTGCATTAGTTGTTTTCCAAATTATTGTAATTTATTGTAGATGGCATGCCGCCTTATATTTTCCAGTTTTCAGCTCAGTAACCTCAGTTTTGCATATTAAGATTAATCATATTAATCATATTAATCATATTCATCATATTAAGCCTTAATTTAAACCCCATTTTGATGTTATATTTCTAGCTAGTCTGTTAACATGAATATTGCAAGCCTCCAAGCACAGGCGTCAGACACAAACGTGTCTTTTAATGTAGGGGCTTGGTCTCCAAGTGGCGAAGCAGTTTTGAAAGCTTCATTGCTTCATTAGAAACCTGTTCAAACCCATTTAAACCTGTTCAAATCCATCTAAAACCATTCATTTTTATTCATTTGTTTCAGTCGTTTTAGATGGATTTGAACAGGTTTATCTTATGGGGCTAATGAACTGGTACCAGTTCATGCCCGCGCCCTACATCTTAAACCCATTCAAATCCAACTAAAGCCTGTTCAAATCCAACTAAATCTTGTTCAAATCCACTTAAAACCTGTTCATATCCATCTAAATATAGTATTGAGGAAATACTGAAGTGATTTAGAAACGCACATCAGAAGCTAAGCTACATTTAGGAAATACCATCCCTTTCGTGCCCCCAAGCGTTATGGGGGCAGCCAAGAAGAGAGACATCTAGTGAAGCTGCAGAGAAAGCTTTGGATTTATTAGCTTTGAATCAAGAGGTCTGATCCATGGGTAGCTTCTGGTGCGCAAATCGGGCCTTATTACCCCTGGCTGGGTCGCCTGGGCGAAGGTGTCTGATGCTGCGAGAACCGAAAACACCTGATGATGCGCACCAGTGCATCCAGGAGATGTTTCTTAGATCGGTGCAGAATTCGTAGACATACAATTATACTGTATTTTTTGGGTTTAATAATTTCCTATGGCAGTGACAAAAGAGAATGCCAACCAAGATGACCGACTGCTATAAAACCACGTTACTTGTCATAAATCAATTTAACTGTGTGTTTTAAATGAAAGCAGCAGGATCATTTGGACAAGTCTCTACCCCACAGCATTGCAGTGTATGTTTATTGAAACATTGGAATAATAAATTATACTGGCTACTGTCCAGACTAACAAATTCAAATTTCAAAATGTATAACTTTTCATTTAGCATCTGCTCAGGCATTTTTAGGAAAATAAAACACATTGTTGAGTGAGAGATCAAAATACAATCACTCTGAAAGACAGTCATTTTAATGTGTGGCAGTTCTTCAAGGAATGTTAAGGTGAATGTGTTGGCTCACGGTGTCTTCCGTCATGAACACAGTTATCTACGAAACAAGTGGAACTGTTTCGATGCCTTCATTATTGCTGTTGAGTGAGTATCCAACAAATAAACACATATACAACAACGCTGCTTTGTGATCAACCACTTTTGCACTTATGTTATTAATGATATTTTGTCTGTGTTGTCCTTTAAGGCTGCTGGGATATGTTTTGAGTTTTTTCCGGATTGACCTCTTCTGGTTGTTAGATTCTCTGAGGCCACTGCGCCTGATAAGAAGGATAACATGTAAGTCTTTTTTCCAAACCACAAACATAGTAAAAAAAACACTGAAATAAAATTGAGACAACAAGTGCAGTTCAAATCAATTATCTAACCTGTTTGAGCAGGCCTGCGGAGAACTGTGGAGACCATTTTAGAAACCCTGCCCATGTTCTCTAATGTCCTTCTGCTCTTCAACCTGCTCATCATCGTCTTCGGCATTGCAGCAGTGCAGCTGTGGAAGGGACAGCTACGCAACCGCTGCTTTCTCGGAGCTGATGTAACGTAAGTTTAAAAGTATAGTCTAGGGCTTTTTCCTCCCTTGAAAGTCCACCATCTCCATCACGTTGCAACTTTCTAAGTAGCTCGCCAAAGACTTAAGGAATCCTACATAAACTTGATCTGTCACTCAGCAAACCAACATACCTTTATATCCAATCTGGGCACAAATGTTTGATTTGGTCATTCAAAGTCTGAAAGATAAATGGAATACTAACAATGTTGCATTTCCAGCAGTCTTTTGTGATATGGATATAGAGAGTTGCAGCGTCAACACATGTTAAATATATATTATGCAACTGGACCTATAAGCATTGAGCAATGGCTTTAGTCTCACATTTGGCTGTTGCTTTCTAAAAGTATTGCTAGACTTCTGTATTTATCAGATGATTGGTTTTGTCTTCATTGTCTACAGACAAAAAGTATTAAAGTGTGTATGTCTCTATGTCTCTCCTCAGACAGTACAACAGGACCATGCATCCTTTCTACTCTGACCCTAACAACTCACCCTTCATCTGTTCACCATTTGACAACGATGGTCAGCATTGCAGTAACGTACCATCTACAGTCAAAAACAACACCCAGTGCATAGTTTTACCTGAGAGTCAGGCCCTGGCTTCGTTTAATGACTCTCACGACTGTGTGAACTGGAACAGTTTGTACAGAGAGTGTCAACGTGGAGACGAGAACCCTTATGAAGGAATCATTAACTTTGACGACATTGGTTATGCTTGGATAGCTATATTTCAGGTGAGTAATAATAATAAATCAAATTTAAATAGCGCTTTTCAGAGGATGCTTTACATACACAATACACACACAGGACAAATAAAACAATAAATAATTATGTAAACAGTATGATCACTTGTACAGTGCATCAGAAACATATTCACAGTGCTTCACTTTTTCCACATTTTATGTTACAGCCTTTTCCCAAAATTGATTAAATTCATAATTTGTCTCAAAATTCTACAAACAATACCCCACAATAAAAACTTTAAAAAGTTTAAATTAAACGTTAAAATTTATTAAAAAAAAAAAAAAAAACAGTAATGAGCTGGAAAAAAGTTTTTATGTTATCATTCATATTCTTTGGAAAATGGCCAAAAAAACAAAAATTCTGCCAGGGTATGTAATTTTTGAACACAACCGTGTCTGAGCTCAATTTTGAGTGTTATGGCAAAGGCTTTGAATAATTATGTACATGCACTTTTTTTTTTTTTTTAATATCTCAGTATCTACTCACCTGAACAGATTTGTCTTTGAACTCTTTATTGATCTGTGTATTTTTCATTTGAAAATCCTCAGGTCATCACACTGGAAGGATGGTCAGAAATCATGTATTTTGTCATGGATGCCTTTTCTTTTGGAGTTTTTATTTTTATAGTTGTGACTGTGGTAAGTATTCGATTTTTATATTTTACAGAGGCAAAGATATACCCTTAAGCTTTAGTATATACCCTGAAAGCTGTATTTGGCGAAATTTCAAATCAAAGTCAAAAGAGAAAGAAAAACTAATTCATAATGCCTTTTTATTTTGGTGAAAATTTTTGCATACACTGGTTTTTAACCCTTGTGCCCTGATGAGGACAAAAGTGTCCTTTTCAACTTTTATTTTTTTGATAACTTGGAGGTTGTTTTGTATTTTTCTATGATATTTGGTAAAGGTGTGTATTTTATAACAAATTTTGAAATTTTAAACACAAATCCAATATTACTCTTTTTTTGCACTGTGTAACCTAAATTGTTACACTCTTACCATTTGGGGACAAAATGTCCTCTTCCAAAACGTCATAAAAATAGTATATGTTAATATTTTTTCTACTTTTTTGCATAAATCTCTTAATCCACTTCAGTCCTGATCATAAATGTCAAATATTTGAATATTTTCAAAATTTTAACCCTTTATATGCCAGTGTATATGATGGCATCCCAAAATATTGTTAAAAATCACTAAAAATTGCAATATTTTTAATAATCTGAATGCAAAGTGAAATTTTCTTGGGGATTATTAGAGTCTTGGATGTGCCATTGATTGGCAATAACATTGATTTTGATGGATTTTTAATTTTTTTGTAATGTCAGATTTAAAAAAAAAGTTACACTCTTACCATTTGGGGACAAAAATGTCCTCTTCCAAAACATCATAAAAATAGTATCTGTTAATATTTTTTCTACTTTTTTGCATAAATCTCTTAATCTACACCAATCCTGATCATAAATGTCAAATATTTGAATATTTTCAAAATTTTAACCCTTTATATGCCAGTGTATTCAATGGCATCCAAAAATATTGTTAAAAAATCACAAAAAAATTGCAATATTTTTAATAATCTGAATGCAAAGTGAAATTTTCTTGGGGATTATTAGAGTCATGGATGTGTAATTGATTGGCAATAACATTGATTTTGATGGATTTTTAATTTTTTGTAATGTCTGATTTAACAAAAAGTTACACTCTTACCATTTGGGGACAAAATGTCCTCTTCCAAAACATCATAAAAATAGTATATGTTAATATTTTTTTTAACTTTTTTTTGCATAAATCTCTTAATCCACTTCAGTCCTGATCATAAATGTCAAATATTGGAATATTTTGAAAACTTTACCCCTTTATATCCCAGTGTATATGATGGCATCCCAAAATACTGTTAAAAAATCACCAAAAAATTGCAATATCTTCAAAAATCTGAATGCAAAGTGCAATTTTCTTGGGGGGATTATTAGAGTCATGGATGTGTAATTGATTGGCAATAACATTGATTTTGATGGATTTTTTATTTTTTTGTAATGTCTGATTTAACAAAAAAGTTACACTCTTACCATTTGGGGACAAAATGTCCTCTTCCAAAACGTCATAAAAATAGTATCTGTTAATATTTTTTTAACTTTTTGCATAAATCTCTTAATCCACTTCAGTCCTGAACATAAATACCAAATATTTAAAAAAATTCTGAATTTTAACCCTTTATATGCCAGTGTATATGATGCCATTACATCAGCTAATCATCAGAACAGTGTCAGATTCCTCCAAAGCAAGAGCTTAGATGCGCTATAAATAAATTACAAATAAAACATAAGAAAAGTTTATTTTCAACAAACAAAGATTTACTAAATTTGGAACAGACATTTATACTGCTTTTACAACCTGAAACCAGCTGCATTGAGCTCTTCCTGCCTGTGGATGTGTGCATGCACACGCTCACCTGTGTGAGTTCAGTTCATATCCGTGCACATTAATTGCAGCAGAAAGATGTGTAAACTTTGCTAATATATTTTTTCACACTTGCAGCAGGTAATGGTGGCCTTCTCCCATGGGCCAGTGCATTGCATGCACAGTCGTCTTTTTGGGTATTTGGAAATCCCTGGGTACCCACTGACACTGTCCTGCCCTTTCTGTGGCTCTTGTGTTTCTGCTGCAGCCGCGCTTTGTGCGTGGGGTAGCTGCCTGCGTTGTTGGATTAGTGGAGTGACCAATGCTCCTCTAAGAAAATCCGGCGCTCTTGTTCAAGGTTGGATTCACAGTCATCCATAACACAAAGAAGTTCAAAGCTGAGACATCTAAGATGTTGTAAAACAACGTCAGTGGCCTGATAGCCGGCTCCTAGTGAACAGTGCTGAGCAGCAGGGCGTTCTTGCTTCGCTATGTAGGAGACAGGTGTGTGAGACTTGGCAAAGCCAAAAGGGTGGATTGAAGGCTTCTTTTTCTGGTCTGGAGCAGGATTGGGGAAGCTCTGGCAACTTGCGTTTTAGCAGCTCTTCCCTAAGTCCATATGAGGTGAAAAATTATCACACATCACCGTATGTCCTGCCAGTCCTTGAGTCAGCTGCAGAACCACTCTCCTTTCCTGGTTGACCTCCACAGAACAACCCTCTTGTTTTCCCGCATAGACTTGCCTTTTAAATGCTTAAGAGGACGTCACAGGCCATGTAAACTTTGATCCTGGCTGGTTTGCTGGGGATGTACTGCTTGAAACTGCAGCGAGCCCAGTCAGAATCGGAGGTATCTTCCGGGGAGGAAGAGTATGGGGACTGGGCTCGCTGGTTGTCATCCTCAGTCCTGTCCTCACGAGAGCCCATAACCTGTTCCAGAGCTTGCAGTTTGTTAAATTTAGATTTCTTACAGATTGCCAGATAAGAAATGAACACACAGCTCTTGACCTGGCTGGATTTCTAAGTTTAGTGTACGGTCACACCTGTGTCAACAGAGTTGTTGCTACCACGCTGTTTACTTTTTGTGCTGCTGCAATTTGTTGCTCTCAAGTTTGTTATGATGCAGAGGGGTTGTTAAAAGTTCATGGTGACAAAGGGGTTAAACTATACCTTTTATTCTTTCACTTCAAAACACATAAATTTAAAACAAAAGTTAAGGTTCCAAACTGCAGTTTTGAGGAGATCCAATGGAAGTTATTTATTAAATCATACAAAGCATAAAAATTATAATTGATCAAAATGCATTTTAAAGCCAACCAATGGCACATCCACAACTTTAATAATCCCCAAGAAAATTGCACTTTACATTCAGATTATGAAAAATATTGCTATTTCTAATTGATTGTATAACAGTATTTTGAGATACCATTACATACACTGGCATATAAAGGGTTAAAATTTTGAAAATATTCAAATATTTGACATTTATGATCAGGACCGAAGTGAATTAAGAGATTTATGCAAAAAGTAGAAAAAATATTAACATATACTATTTTTATGAGGTTTTGGAAGAGGACATTTTTGTCCCCAAATGGTAAGAGTGTAACTTTTTGTTTAAATCTGACATTACAAAAAAACAAAAATTCATCAAAATCAATGTTATTGCCAATCAATGGCACATCCAAGCCTCTAATAATCCCCAAGAAAATTGCACTTTGCATTCAGATTATTGAAAATATTGCAATTTTTGGTGATTTTTAACAGTATTTTGGCATGCCATCATATACACTGGGATTTAAAGGGTTAAAATTTTGAAAATATTCAAATATTTGACATTTATGATCAGGACTGATGTGGATTAAGAGATTTATGCAAAAAGTAGAAAAAATATTAACAGATACTATTTTTATGATGTTTTGGAAGAGGACATTTTTGTCCCCAAATGGTAAGAGTGTAACCTTTTTTTATCTGACATTACAAAAAATTTTAAATCCATCAAAATCAATGTTATTGCCAATCAATTACACATCCATGACTCTAATAATCCCCAAGAATATTTCACTTTGCATTCAGATTTCTGAAAATATTGCAATTTTTGGTAATTTTTAACAATATTTTGGGATGCCATCATATACACTGGCATATAAAGGGTTAAAAATGTGAAAATATTCAAATATTTGACATTTATGATCAGGACTGAAGTGGATTAAGAGATTTATGCAAAAAGTAGAAAAAATATTAACATGTACTATTTTTATGATGTTTTGGAAGAGGACATTTTTGTCCCCAAATGGTAAGAGTGTAACTTTTTTTTTAAATCTAACATTACAAAAAAAATTTAAATCCATCAAAATCAATGTTATTGCCAATCAATGGCACATCCATGACTCTAATAATCCCCCCAAGAAAATTTCACTTTGCATTCAGATTTCTGAAAATATTGCAATTTTTCAGTAATTTTTTAACAATATTTTGGGATGCCATCATATACACTGGGATATAAAGGGTTAAAAATGTGAACATATTTAAATATTTGACATTTATGATTAGGACTGAAGTGGATTAAGAGATTTATGCAAAAAGTAGAAAAAATATTAACATATACTATTTTTATGATGTTTTGTAAGAGGACATTTTTGTCCCCAAATGGTAAGAGTGTAACTTTTTTTCAGGGTGCAAGGGTTAAATGAACAGCAAAATCAATATCATTAACACCAGAAAGTGTATACATAGTTCTCACTTGATTGATGAATTCTCACCAACTTGATAGTGTTGCGTTTTAAATCATCAGTTGTGTAAATTTGTTCTACATTCTGTTGTCGAGCGGGTAGATCAGAGACGTGAGAGATTGGGGCACACCTTATTTTTCTTTTAGTTCCCATTTTTGTTACATGTGGTGAGAAATTACTTTTGGACTTAGGAAAAAGAATGGTCGCCTCATTCATGAAGCTTCTTGTGTAGAAATATCTACTTAAACCCTACTTAAGAGGATTTTCACCAAATCTTTTTTACATTAACTGAAAAATGTTCTTCTAAAAGAACAAATCTCAAGAACAGGGTGAAGCCTACAAATGAATGATCTAAGCTACTAAAGGCCATTTGCCAGGGTACAGGTCTCATTACGTGTCTCTGTCCTGTAGTTCTTAAAGTACAGCCGCTTCAGACAGGTGCTCTGGAGTATTTTTTTAAATGACAACGGAAACAAAGCTAACTGCGTACCCCAAGCTCTCTTTGTGATACTGAAACCCACTGGCCTCTTTTCCCAAACTCAGATACTCATTTGAACACTCCTCAGACTGACATTCACTGAAGCTGTCTGTTTTTTCTTATTCTTCTTTTACTTCCTGTCTTTTATGTTGTGGTTTTAAAGTGACTGCTCTTCTTTCACATCAGCTCGGAGCATTTGTCATGACGAACGTGTGTGCTGTAGTGATTAGTACCCAGTTCTCGATGTTCATGAGCAGCAGCAGCATGAAGAACAAGAAGATAGAATACAAGTTGCAGTTCTTTTAAAAGAACAAGCAACTAGATTCTTACAAAAAGTCTACTTTGAAATGAGGTTAGACAGAGACTTAACTGTATTACTGTGTTCTTTGTGTTCATGACCTTACTTTTTCAAATAATATATCAATAGGGACTTTTAGGAATAGAAAAATACAATGCTGTGTAAATAAATTTGGACATAGCCTCAGAAAGATTATTACAGCTGCTGGTTTATTAGCAGGTGTCTGAACTACAGTTAAATCACATTTTGAAAAACTGCATCTTTTCAGTTCTTATATTAGGTCCCACAGACGGCCTCCATCTGACAGCGCTCAAATAGAGATCCAGCGAAAAGTCTATGCCTATTTCAGGGAACACCTCAAAAAATATGTTGCCACCGACTGCTTCGACCGAGTGATCCTTTTTGTGAATTTCTTAAGTATTTTTGTGATCGCTATGGAACATTACCAACAGGTGAGACACATGGGGGATTCTTAGTTAACCCTTCTATGGAAAGCTACTATTACCAGTGCACATTTTTGAGCACACTAGTACTTCTAGTAGATATTTTGTGTAGTACTAGAGGTACTAGTGACGCTTTTGGACCTCACTGTTGTAGAAAGCTGCTGACCACCTCTATTTAGCCGATTGGATTTGAGACAAGATAGACTGAAAGACACAGAATGCATGACTTAGAGCAGAAGATTTATTCACCACAAGACAGGCCTGAGACAGAGAACACTCAATATGCATGTTCAAGTCTCACTAGAGTCTGGAATAGTGCAGCATATGTAGCTGTGAATTGCATCATTGATTGGGCAATGTTGTCTTAACCTTGTAGTTGTTTGTGTAATCTTTTAAACAAGTTCATTTGGATAGTGTCTGTTGTCATTATCATTTTAAAAGCGTAAACACAAATGTTTTTATAATAAATGGCTTCACCAAACCACTAACTATGAATAAAAAGTTCATTCATATTCTCAACTCCCAAAAACTCCCAAAATTTCCAAATTCTTCCAGGATATGTACTTATGAGCACAAGTGTATAATTAGAACTGGTTTGTGGAATACGTCATGGCCACTGTTGATTTGGCACAGAGCAGGCTCATTACATTCCTCACACATGTTGTCTAGTTTCAGTTTCTGTGGGATTGGTTCTGACCCGGGGGCTTAAAGTTGGGACAGTGCAGTGATATCATAAACCGTATCATTTATTTGGTTCAGTGTTCCAGGTGTAAATGCTTAAGATAATGCAAGAATGCCTGGAAGAATGCAAGATTATTTTAATTATGCACCCTTAAGTTTTAGAAATTTACCTACTTATTTTAAAGCCCATGAAATGAAAATATGCACTGAACAGCACAGTATAATACATCTATAAAGTAAATACAAAGATTTATTTCCTGATTTCCTTTTTCCTTTGTGTCTTTTCTCACAGCCTCTCTGGTGGATGAAGTTACTCCTGATCAGTAACATTTTCATCGATGCTATATCTTCTTCACGGAGATGGTGCTGAAGTAAATAATACCTTCATTTGATTACTTCAGAGAGTTTAATAATCTGCTGGACTTCATCATTGTTATTACAAGGTAATGTGGGTGTCCTAAATGTAATCTAAAGAATTGTCCCACAACTCTGAAGGTT
Organism: Neodontobutis hainanensis; assembly: GCA_024349245.1. NCBI lineage: Eukaryota > Metazoa > Chordata > Actinopteri > Gobiiformes > Odontobutidae > Neodontobutis > Neodontobutis hainanensis. The sequence goes on from JALDNG010001552.1 coordinate 10,138, forward strand.
CTTTGTGTACCAGTTGTATGGAGCACCTGACGACAGGTGGCAGTATGCTGGCGGTGCTGCATGTCTTTCGTTTGCTTCGTCTAGTGCGCCTCATTATGTCCCATCCTAACCTGTGGAAACAAGTTCTAGTGCTGATGAAGACCATGAAAGAGGCCGTTCCACTCTGGTCCCTGTTGCTGCTTTTCATTTTTGTTTTCAGGCATGTACTTCTCAGAATAGAGAGATAGAGGTTCTACCAGTGCAGGTTTACTGACTATGTCTCTGTTATTCCAGTCTACTGGGGATGCACTGCTTTGGGTCAAAATTCAACTTTCCCACACAAGATGTGCATAGACGGACAAACTTTGACTCCATCCTGTGGTCGATGCTCACTGTGTTTCAGATGAGCCTGGTCTGCTTTGTAACAGCACTAATTGGGGTCTCTTCCGACTCCAAATACTACTAAGTATTAAAAACATTCAGGCAACCAAATATTCAATCAGTTTAATCCTGAAACATTTTGAGTATTTGGTAGGTTTGGTTCAGGGATTCATGGAGAACAAAAATATTGATGTTTCAGTGTTTATTTAATTTTATTTATGTGCATTTTTGGCTGGAGGGTCCCCAGGAGAGAGCAGAAAGTGTCAAGGGTGTATAATAGATCTGTGAGAGTCACTGAAGAGAAACATTCTGCAGAAATTCATGCTATAAGCTGTAACACAGACACACTGATCAAATCAAAAAAGAAAAAGGTTAAGGGTGATCAAAATGATTGCAAACAAATAAGACTGTTTGAGAATCCCTTGAATGCTGCATATAATTTGTTGACCATGGTTTTTGTAATTCTTTAATGGATAAATATAATCCTTTTTATTTACAATTTAGCAGTGGTGGAGGAAGTACTTAAGTTTAGTACTTAAGTAAAAGTACAACTACCCTGCAAAATATATACTTAAGTAAAAGTATAATTACTACATCAACATATTACTTAAGTAAAAGTCATAAGTACATACTTTTAAATTTACTTTAAAGTATTTTTTTAAGTAAAAGTACAATCAGTTGTATCAATGTCTGGGCTGTTCAATTGTAACAATCACAAACAACATCTATTGTGTACTGGAAAGAGTTGTTGTGCAATACTGACACTGTAAAAATCTGGTTATTTACTTATTACTCATTAAATAATAATTGGGCTAAGCCAATTATGACATACAATTTATTTTATTTTTAATAATCTTTTAAGAGCAGTAAAAACTCAAAAGTACACACTACTGACACTTACAACCAAGCATATCACACGGGTAAAATTGGTTTAATATTCGCATATACTTTCGCGCTTAAATTGCTAAATTGCTAAATTGCTAAGTAAATAATATATATACACACACAGTACAGGTCAAAAGTTTGGACACATTACTATTTTTAATGTTTTTGAAAGAAGTTTCTTCTACTCATCAAGCCTGCATTTATTTGATCAAAAATACAGAAAAAATGTAATATTGTGATATATTATTACAATTTAAAATAATTGGTTTTCAATTTATTATACTTTAAATTATCATTTATTTTGGTGATGCAAAGCTGAATTTTCATTGAGTCAAAACAAACAGCTATTTTAGCCAACTACGAATGTACAGATATAGCAGTAGTTTGCTCGTCTCCAAAAATGTAACGTACTAGCAAGCTATGGTCCCTGCTGTGCTAATAACCAGCTAAAGAAGTTGCCCTGTTAGGGTACCACCAACTTACGTCAAACAAATATTATACTGGTGTGATATTTTTGTTATGTTGACATCCGTTTTTCTATAACAGTCATAGCTTCATGTCATAGCAAGTTTGTAACCTAAATATTAATAACTAGCATTGCATGTCTTACCTCTATATGTTTCTTCAAATTTGAAGGGGTTTTAAACGCCAACAGTTCTTCAGCGTTGAGGTAGGCAGTTTACACATTGAAAACGCCAGGAGTCAATAACTTGATTAAATAAGGCCAGGGATGTCTCTGAGAATCAGAGCTGCAGGGAACAAGCTCAAGCTCAGTCGACGTTGTTGGCTCTTCGTCCATGTTTGATATTTGGTATCCACCGTGTCCTTTTCTTCGATTTACATCAGTTCCGCTTGTGTTGTTTCAAAGCGTGTAAGTTCTTTGACTAATCAGATCTCCGATCTGTTTCAACGTGCATTGGCCAGCAACGCCAAAACTTCAATTTTTTTTTTATGCAAGATTCGGAAGGATGTAACGACACGCATTTTCAAAATGTAGTGGAGTACAAAGTACAGATAATTGCTGAAAAATCTACTTGAGTAAAAGTATAAGTATGCATTATTTTTTTTACTTAAGTAAAGTATAGATACTTAAAAATTACTTAAGTACAGTAACGAAGTACAAATACTTCGTTACATTCCACCACTGCAATTTAGATTTGAGTTGGAAAAGTCAAGGGAAATGTAAAATGTAATTTCCAGGTTGAATTGTCATGGCTTTTAAATGATTGTCTTGTCATTAGTTGTATTGGCAATATGGACATAAAATCTAATAATTTTTATTAAAAGGACCCTAAAACCTTCCCTGGAAACTCCCGGAGGCCCCTGCTGATGCACTTTTGCACTCACAACTTTTTGTCTTATTCTCTGATGTAGATTCTGACCCAGGAAGACTGGAATTACGTGATGTACAACGGCATGATCACCACCAGCCCCTGGGCATGTTTTTTCGTTGCTGTGATAATGCTGGGGAAACATTTACTCCTGAACGTGCTTGTGAGCATCGTGGTTCGTAATTTCCAAGTTCTGGTAAGGACCATTTTTGTTTTCATACATCACTGATGCATAATAATTGATATGCAGTGAGTCAGGGCTGGGATATTTGATGTTGATGGGTCCTCCTCAAGAAAATTACAGTCAAAACATCATCTAATTCCCTTTTTAGATGATGTTTTAGAGTTTAGCTGAACATTTTGAGTGGCCCCAACATCAGAGACAGAAGACTTTAAAACAGAAAGGTCAAGGTCAAAAATGTTTTATATTTCCGCCCTTTGCTCTTTATGCCAATAAAACCACATCACATCCACAGTCTCTGTTTTGAGACAAACCCCTTTAACAGGCAGCACCAGCCCCACGGTCCTCCGCTGGGACAGGGTGTGGGGCTAACGGGATGTCTACAGTAAATATTTACAGAGCACAGGCCACAGATTTGTGTGCTGCTGGGTTCGGTCGCTGTTTTACACAGTGGCACGTGGTGAGAGCGTGCAAGAACTCATTGACACGAAGATCATTTAAATATGTTTTTGTCGTAGAAAAAAATAAAATGCATAATTCTGGGCAGAGAAAAGGCAATAGAAAACGTATAGTGTAATAAGTATTACACGGCCCAGTTCCAAATCTAATTTGCTTCAGCATTTTTCAAGATCATTACATTCTGAGAAAGAGTTGAATTCTGAGTATGTCCCCAATCATTAATGCAATGCTCCTGACAGTAACAGAGATGACAGATTAACAAATTTGTTATTATTACAAAGCCAGTCTCCCCCAACCTTTAAAAAAATAAAATGTAAAAAAATACACATTGGACTAAACCTCACAGTACTTTAATACCTGTAATAGTCTTTTAAAAAGGCTACAAATCACACAGTGTTTAAATAGTTTTTATTCAAATTTTTACATCTGTAATCTGTTATTTGTAACTTGTGCAGTGTGCCTACAGTATAGTGGCTTGATGATGTGTTTGTCTAAAAACTCTGTTGTCCTAGGCCCATTCCATTATCTCACACGAAGACACACAGACTTCAGTGACCGCAGCAGTAGAAAGCGTAAGATGTGAAAAAGACATTATGAAATACAACTTACTACTTTTAATCAAGCTTTAATGTGGATGTAATCTTTTAAATGTCTGTTTTCTTTTTGATTTTTACTGCAGACACCTCGTTATCCAAAATGGTTCATAGATCATAAGGAGTGGTCACTCTTCCTGTTTTCTCCATAGAACAAGTAAGCTTAACACAAAAGCAAACACACACAACTGGCATTACAATAATATTTGTATTTATTTATATACCTGCTGTGTAAGCTATTGTAGACAAGGAGGGTAATAAGGAGAAAGTACTTATTTATTATTGTTACAGTATAGCCCCTTGCTTTCCAACAAATAGAGAATTAATTTAATTTAATCCAATCAGAGGAGCAGTTAGGCTTTGTTCTCTCATTGGGTTTAAGTAAAGGCTGAGCAGAACTGGCTGCCAGTGACTCAGGCGTAGGCCTCAATGAACTTGGAGTTGGTTTTGATGGTCCTGACTCAGACTCGGACAGCTGCAGCTGCAGTAGAACAATACAGCACAGATCCTGCAACAAAACAGGCCTGGTGGTGATCAAGGCGGGGTATATTTGCTATCTTGTTCCCGACCCGCTTCCTCGTGCTCGTCTGTGGCTCTGCCAGCCCCGTGAGAGGTGGTGGTTAAAAAAGCGTGTGTGGTAAAACAGCTGATCTTAGTTAAAGCACAGACTGATGCAGGCATCAGTATGTGCATTAGAAATTAGAAATTTAGCATTTAGAAATATTTAATATTTAATATTTAAATAATTTGGGCTTGCAGCCTAAAACATTAATAATGAATGAATAATCTACAAACATTATATATATATATATATTTTTATCAATGTGCTACAGCCAGCTCTGTGTTTGGAGGATCAGAAAATTACAGTCCCTAACTCATCGGTGCTACATTCCTCTTCTCTTCCTGGGCCTGGACCGTCCTGACAGGTGTGACACCTGTCTGCTCTGTCTGTGTGTAATGGCTTCGCTTTGCTTTGAGACCTGCACTACTTTTCAGCGTAACCATGCTTTAGAGCTTTGTACCGCTGTCTTCCCCCTGAAAATTGGAAAAAGTAGATTTGGAAACTCCCCTCAATGAGCTTCGGTCTTTGCCAGATACCTGCTTTTTGATCAGGTAGACATTGCCCCATGACTTAAAAGAGACGCAGATTGTCTAGCTTTCAGTCTTAGATATAAACAGCTCATAATTTATACGTTTATAGTACTTTTAAGTGTGAGCAACAAACAGCATTAAATGTCTTCTAAATAGACACACAAATCAAATCCAAATCAATGTATCAGTTGATCAGATGATTTGGTTCAACATTTGGTGATTTGAATGGACTCAAATATATTTGGATTTAACTTGAACTTGTTTCATCAATTGAAGGTAACTCAAATTTCAATTTTTGTGGTGACTTTATGGTGCATTCATGTGGTCCTTGGAAAATCAAATTATCCCAGTTAGGAAGTTGTTCTTCTTCTACTTTGATGTGTTCATGTAATTTTATCTCAGAATGTTGGAACAATAAACAATAACAACAAGGACCAAAATGCGCTCATGTTATATTTATTTGATTTTAATGTTATATTAAATAAGTTATTACAGTCAAACTAGCAATAATTAAGCTATTAGCAGCATTCCAAGAAAAGCCGGGCCTGTTTAAAAAAAGTTGTTAAGTTATGAATGTTCAAAACAGTTGGTATGATATATTCTTAAATGACTTATATAACTTAAATATCTTAAACGTTTCTGTTGATGATGTAAATAACCATGTTGACAACTCACCCACAACTCGGACTAGTTTTTGGTGTCTTGAACTTGAAAACTGAGGATTTGAAAGTGCCTTGTACTAAAAAACTGGTGACTCGACTACAACCCTGCTGTTTATTAAAAACACCTTTCACTGTTTTTTACTTTTTTAATCTGTGAAAGTGCATACTTATATATGCATATCGATAGAAGAGTTTTAATCTGCAAATGGCAGATAAACTGAATTGAACTGAAGAAGTCACTTTTCCTTTTACAGCTCAGTCCTGAGGTAATTGTGTGCTTTTGTTTAGGTTCCGTGTTGTCTGCAATCAGATCAATGCCTCTGTTAAGTTCGCCCACCTCATTCTTTTAGTCGTTGTTCTGAGCTGTATCACCTTGGCTTTGGAAAGACCCAGCATCTCTGACGGAAGCACGGTGAGACAAATGCATTCTCAAATACATCTATTTCCCTCAGAACCTGGAAAATATGAGATAGGTTCATATTAGATATATTAGATAAAAAAACTGTATGTCTTTGTCTTTAGGAGCGACTTGTCCTGACTTATTGTGACTATGTCTTTACCGGCCTCTTTACACTAGAAATGGTTTTAAAGGTAAACAATATACAAGTATTTCTAAAAAACATTTTGAGTTATTTTTGATTTGACTCTTACTGTTCTTTAACACCAGATCATAGCCTTGGGTGTGGTGATTGGGAAAGACAGCTACTGCCATTCCCCCGAGAACGTCCTAGGCGGGGTGTTGGTGATAGTGTCTGCAGCTGATGTCATTCTCTCACTGAGTGATCCACTGCACAATAATAGAAGAATCATGGGGATCCTCAAGGTTCTACGCATCCTTCGCACACTTCGTCCACTGAGGTAAGTCAGTTAGAGGCGTTCAGGGAGTAGCCATGTTTTCATTGACCGTTACGGGTTGGGTCAGTATGTCATAGATGTGAACAAGAGACAAGATTTAAATTTTTCCATCAATAGACCGCTGTGTTTAACTCCACCATTTAATAACTGTTTCTCAATATTGCCAGGGGTTTGCAAAAATAGTACAGTGGAGTATGTATATTTAGGACGAAACATTCCCCAAAGTGATCATGACTTTACGGCCTTTTGGAGGCGTGACCAAACGCCAGCAGCGCTCTGCTATTTAATCCGTGGTTTAGTCGAAGTCAGTAGGAGAAGCAACTTAGCAGCAGAAGCCTACAGAACCGTGTAAGTGTATTTGATTCTTGTCATTTTTGAGCTTAGTGCCGTGTTATTGCTGAGAAAACCGCTCTGTGCATTACTACGACTTTGTCACGTGGTGCACCGGCGTTCACTCTCACCTGCTCGCCGCCTGGTTTCGTTTGAGTTGTTTATGGCCTTTTGGAGGCGTGACCTGCTGAATTCAATTCTTGAATCAGACGGGTATACAAGTGTGAACCACCGCGCAGCGTCGCGCAGCCCTAATCGCGTGAAGACCTAGAGAGTAAAGACCATCGGCTCTACCTGCACTCGACTCCACCGAGCAGGGCACTTGAGTATTGCACTTTTTGTACCAATTGTTTGCACTTAAAACTTACTATTTATACTTTACTCTCTACTGTCTATTGTTTTTCTGCTCCTCTTCAATGTGTTTTCAAATTCCTACTGTCATTTCTACACGGACATTTTCATCTGTTTTACGCAAAGGAGATGCAACCATAACAATCTGCATGTTATATCACCGTCCATAACTGCCTCTTCTACTTTCTCAATAGGCTTGTGGAACTGCCAGTCTGCTGTGAACAAAGCTGATTTCATTACCGCTTTTGTTCAACATTCTGGTCTTTCAGTTGTAGCACTTACAGAAACATGGATCAAACCAGAGGACTCTGCCACTCTCGCTGCCCTCTCCCATAATCACACTTTCTCCCACAGTCCTCGCCTCACAGGAAGGGGTGGAGGGACCGGATTACTTATCCCTACTGACTGGAAGTTCAAACAGCTAGCACCCTTGTGTGACAACAGCTCCTTCGAGTTCCATGCTGTTACCATCACCTACCCTGTTAAAAGTCACTTTGTAGTTATCTATCGACCCCAGGTCAGCTTGGACATTTCTTGGAGGAGTTGGATGTGCTTCTTTCATCCTTCCCTGAGGATGGTACTCCTCTGGTGGTATTAGGAGACTTCAACATCCACCTAGAAAAGCCACAGGCTGCTAACTTCAATAACCTGACTGCATCATTTGACCTCAAGCAGGTCTCACCAGCAACTCACAAGTCTGGTAACCAACTAGATCTCATCTACATAAGACACTGCTCCGCTCAGCATACTCAGGTCACGCCACTGCACACTTCGGATCATTTCTTCGTAACTCTTGACCTCGATCTAACTTCTCCAGACACCGCAACAGTTTTACCGCTGGTCACTTTCCGACATAACCTGCGTTCACTCAGTCCTTCCCGCTTTTCCTCTGCCGTCTCTTCTGCGCTTCCCCCTCTTGAGGAGCTCTCGCTTTTAAACACCAACATTGCCACTGCCACTGACACTCTGTGCTCCACTCTTACATCCTGCCTGGACAACTTATGCCCTCTTATATCCAGACCAGCTCGCATACATCCTCGTCTGCCCCTGGTTATCCGATGTTCTACGTGAGCATCGCACCAGCCTCCGGTCAGCTGAGAGAAAATGGCGCAAGTCAAAAGATCTCACTGACCTCTCTATCTACCAGTCTCTCCTCTCTAATTTCTCTGCTGATGTCACTTCTGCAAAAACTGACTACTACCATTCTAAGTTAATCAACTCACCTGACTCACGCACTCTCTTTAAAACCTTCTCTGCCCTCCTTTGTCCGCCTGCTCCCCCTACTTCATCAGAGTTAACAGCTGATGATTTTGCGTCTTTCTTTGTAAAGAAAACAACTGCCATCAGCAGTCAGTTTTCTCGCCAGCACCTGTTGAACTCTTTCACACCCCTGATACGTGTTTGCTCCCCTCTTTTTCTCCTCTAACTGAAGCGGACGTTTCCAAGGTCATTAGTTCTAACCACCCTACCACCTGCCCTCTGGATCCCATCCCCACACATCTCCTTCAGGCCATCTCTCCATCTGTCGTGCCTGCTCTCACCCACATCATCAACTCATCTCTCTCCACTGGGTCATTCCCCACAGCTTTCAAAGAGGCCCGCATCACACCACTACTTAAGAAACCCACTCTCAACCCTTCACTTTTAGAAAACTACAGACCGGTTTCCCTCCTTCCCATTTACTGCCAAAGCTCTGGAGCGAGTTGTGTTTAACCAGCTCTCCTCCTTTCTCACACGGAACAACCTCCTGGACCAGAACCAGTCTGGGTTCAAGAGCGGACATTCCACTGAAACTGCACTGCTCTCAGTCATCGAAGCCCTGAGACTGGCAAAGGCAACATCCAAGTCATCTGTCCTCATCTTACTGGATCTGTCTGCTGCCTTTGACACCGTTAACCACCACATCCTCTTGTCTTCTCTCAGTGCGATGGGTGTCTCTGGAATGGCGTTGCAATGGTTCAAGTCTTACCTCTCAGGTAGGTCATTCAGAGTATCCTGGAGAGATGAGGTCTCTGAGCCCCAACATCTCAATACAGGGGTGCCACAGGGCTCAGTGCTTGGACCGCTACTCTTTTCCATATACATGACATCTCTTGGCTCTGTCATTCAGAAGCATGGCTTTTCCTATCACTGCTATGCGGATGACACTCAACTCCACTTGTCATTTCAACCTGACGATCCGACGGTCTCTGCTCGTGTCTTGGCGTGCCTGAGTGACATCTCACTTTGGATGCAGGACCATCACCTGCAGCTGAACCTTGGAAAAACAGAACTGCTAGTGATTCCTGCCAACCCAAAGACCATACAACCTCTCCATTCAACTAGGCTCATCAACCATTACACCGTCCAGCACTGCCAGAAACCTGGGAGTGGTAATTGATGATCAACTAAACTTCACAAGTCATGTTGCCAGCACCACCAGGTCCTGTAGATTCATCCTCTACAACATTAGGAAAATTAGACCTTTCCTATCGGAGCACTCGACGCAAATCCTAGTTCAGGCTCTTGTCTTGTCCAAACTGGATTATTGCAATGCTCTTCTGGCTGGACTCCTGCCTGCACAACCAAACCTCTGCAGCTCATCCAGAATGCAGCAGCAAGAGTGGTCTTTAAAGAACCGAAGAGAGCGCACGTAACTCCTCTCCTCATTAGGTTACATTGGCTCCCGGTTGAGGCACGTATTAAGTTCAAAGCTATGCTCTTGGCCTACAAGACCACCACTGGCTCCGCCCCTCATACCTTCACTCACTGATACAGACCTATGTTCCTACCAGATCCCTGCGATCTGCTAATGAACAACGCCTGGTTGTACCATCCCAAAAAGGAAAAAATCCTCTCACGTACTTTCTCTGGATCTGTTCCACATTGGTGGAATGATCTACCTGCTGCTACAAGATCAGCAGATTCTGTAGACATCTTTAAAAACGCTTGAAAACATATCTCTTTTGTCAACACCTGACTGACAAACACTAAATTCTTAACTTCCTTCTATCAATTCCTTCATTAAAAAAATAAATAAATAAATAAATAAATCTTTCCTATCCTTAGCTTTGTATGCTGTGCTAGGTTTTAACTGACTAGTTTTGGTGCACTTATGCTTTTGTTACCTTGTGTTGTTGAAATTGCTTCCATTGTTTTCCTCACTTGTAAGTCGCTTTGGATAAAAGTCTGCTAAATGACTAAATGTTTTTAAATGTTTATGACTTGTACTGCCCCTACTCCTCCTAAAGCAGCCAGGCTTTTCAGCGATTGGCTCTTACATGGCACTTATACATCTTTTGTATGAATTTTTGTTCCAGGGTCCTCAAACACGCAACAAGATTGAAGCTGGCCATGGACGGTCTCCTAAGCTTCAGTCAAACCAATTACTAACATTATTATAATCAGTGCTGTTTTTCTTTTCTATGGAGTCCTTGGTGTGCAGGTAAGATAATTCAACCACACATGAGGCTGAATCTGAATGTCTCAAATAGCTTAGAACACTTAGAACACACAGATGTTTGAGTTCTCACTTTAGTAAGGAAAGGAGCTAAGATAGGAGCTCCACTGCTTCTTTTAAACCTATGGATGTTCTGAAAGGTTAGGAGCTTACTGACTTTCCACAATCCACTGCACCACCAGCCCCAATCTTTTCTGAATACGACCAAAATTTAGTTTCTTGTGAAGAGTTTGTGATGAATTTAAAGTCACTCTGCATCAACTGAAAAGACACTGCTCTAGAGCTACCACATCTTATGACTGACTTTTTCAGGATTAGGTGTTTGTTGTAGTCTTTTGTTAGGATGTGTAGTTTTATTATGTCAATGTGCGTCAATGTTCAACATTCCTGATGAGGTTAGTGGAATCAGATGTGTCAAAACCCGCTGATGCTCCTTTCCTAACTTGACAAGGACACTCCTGACCTCTCACTGTTGACTTTAGGACGTTGTATTCAAAGGTTAAGGAACAGTATTTGAATTCAGCCAAAGTATTTACCATATCACTGCAACCCTGTGTGCCTTGGTTGACTAGCTTTTAAGGAGCCTTTTACAATTGTGTGGACAAAGAATTCGGTATTGTCAGAAGCATCACCAACAAGACCGAATGCCTGATGTCAAACCTAAGCTGGCAAAGAAGAACATTCAATTTCGACAACATTCTCCAGGTATAAACGAGGAGGCTGGAGATAGACTAAACATATTCAAAAGTAGTAGTTGTTGAGTAGTTTTTGTTTTCTTCCAGGCCTTAATGTCACTGTTTGTGATGTACTCGAAGGACGGATGGGTGAATATCATGTACGACGGCCTCGGCGCTGTCGGAGAAGACCTTCAGGTATTATCACTAAACAAAACGAGACTTAACACCAGAGGAGACCGAGTCCTCTCTGAAAAAGAAAATCCTGTTATAAGGATTGGTGTAGAAAAATAAATATAACATAACAACACTTAAAGAAATCCATGACTCAATAAAACTGATAACTATCTTTATTGTTATTAATAAATGTATTTTCTCACTGTATAAGTAACTTATACAAAACACAACCTTAAGCAGGAATAGTTAAAGTGGATTGGATCACGCTGATCCTTTGTGAATTTATCAGTTGTGTTTTGTTTTTCAGCCTGTGACAAACAACAAGACCTGGATGGCTCTGTACTTTCTATCGTTTATAATAATGAGCATCCTCCTGCTGGACATGTTCATCGGGACCATGGTCGACACATTCAACGAAGTCCAGCAAAAACAGAAAATCCAAAGAGGGGACCTCACACAGGCGAAAATGACCGGAACGGTTAGTCACATCTAGGCCACTGAGCCCAGTATTGCAGTGTTTGATTGTGGTTGTTAGGCCTTTTGTTGGTTTATTTTTATTTTTACAGCGCTATATTACACCGCTACTCGCGAGTGCGCGCTTGATCCACACATTGTGCACGAGCCTCATCCTGGAGCTGCTCATGTCAGGGGTGATCATTTTCAATGTCTTTATCATGATGTTGGAACATTACAATCAGACTCGGTAATGTCAACCCACTGCCTCAGGAACATCTCTAAACTATAAGGGCATATTGATTTATTTATTTTTGTTGTCTGCTTAGTACATAGATAATCTCATGGATTACACTTTCTACGGTTTCTTTGCCATCCTCATCATTGACATTGTGCTCAAACCTGTGGCATTTGGCGGACGGAGGTTTATAAATAACAAGTAAGGCACATAAATAAGCGCAAGTCTGTTTTGTCAATAGTGTCTAATGTAATATGTGAACCTTTAGCTGGAATTGTCTGGACCTGCTGGTGCTGGCGATGTCTCTAATCTTCGTCGTACTCACTGTGCTGAACCTGGACGACAAACTTCCCATTAATCCCAGCCTCATCCGAACCTGCAAAGTGTTCACCCTTGCACAGAGTAATACACACATGCAACTTTTTATTCATTTCTAAAAATTCTCATAACTTTTGGTGCGTTAATGTGGTCCTCAGAATCTCGGGATGTGTTCACATGATTTCAGCTCGTAAGGTCGGAATATATAGCATCGCAGGACTGATGTTTAGACATGTTCATGTGCATTTCTCAAATACAGAAAGTATTCACAGCGCTTCACTTTTTCTACATTTTGTTAAGTTACATCCTTATTTCAAAATGGATTCAATTTATTATTTGCCTCAAAATCCTACAAACTATAGCCCATGATGACAACATGAAAGAAGGTTTGAATTCTTTGCAAATTTATTAAAAATGAAAAACAAAAAGCACATGTACATAATTATTTACAGCCAAAACTTTGTTTAAGCTTCGTTGGCCCTAATTACAGCCTCAAGCCTTTTGAGTCTGATGCTATGAGCTGGGCACAACAATGTTTGGGCAGTTTCTCCCAGTCTTCTTTGCAGAACCTCTCAAGTTCCATCAGGTTGGATGGTTAGCGTCGGTGCACATCCATTTTCAGATTTCTCCGGAGGTGTTCAAGGCTGGCTCTGTCTGGATCACTCAAGGATAAGTTTGTAAAATTTTGAGGCAAACAATCAATTTAATCCATTTTGAAATAAGGCTGTAACATTACAAAATGTGGAAAAAGCGAAGCACTGTGAATACTTCACAGATGCACTGTATTCCCGAGTTCCCGAGGACCACATGAATGCAGCATTACTACAGGTCTATAAAAATAGAGAGCGTTGTGTCAGGAAGGGCATCCTGGATAAAAATATATGCCACTCTAAATATATGGATCCCTCCTGTGGCAACCCTGAAGGGAGCAGCTGACACCTACTATTGTGTTTTTTAAAGAGCTCTAAAGAAGAGAGAACACTAAGGCTTGGCACACACACAACTCATACTGTTTGAGTAGATCACGTACGAGGAAAGCCAAAGATCACGATTAATGTGCTCACACACTGTACAACCGGATGGTTTGCTGCGACCGAGATTTCTGACATGTCAGAATTTCATCTGACCACCTATTTCTGGTTAGGAACTTGTTGGGAGGGGTTAATTGCGTAGGGCCCTGTACACAGGACACCAAGGACGCACAACAGCCCAGAATTTGGCTCAAAAATGATGGTATGACCAGATATGAGGTCAAATTCAGGTTGAAAATTGCACAGTGTATGCCTGGCTTTAGGAAACTCATGTAACAGGCCCAGGTCAATGCAACAGTCTCAAAAATGTTAACATGCATGCAACAAAAAACATGCTACTTTGTATTTCCCCACAAGGATAATAAAGGAATAATAAAATAAAAATCAATTTGTTAATGGTGGGAAACATTGATTTAGTTTAGTTTGCAAACAGAAACCTTAGGAGTTGATTTTATTATGTCATAAACAGGGACGGATTGGCAATCGGGAATACCGGGAACAATCGAACGGCCGGTCCATTTCAGGCCGAATCGGCCGGTGGTCAAATTTTTATTATTATTTTTATTATTATTATTTATTTTATATGATACGCCATCTGCATCCGGCCTGTGGCCGGCCGCTCAGCTGCAGCAGAACGCAGCTGTGTGTCTGTGTGTGTGTGTGTTTCAGACTGGGCCAAACCAATACTTCCAATCTTAAGGGGGGATACGAGCCCCTCCCAACTGGACTGATCATCGTATTTCCTGATATCCGATTGGCTCAAAGGCGACGATCAAAGAAGTTTACTTTGTTAGGTTTGAGTTTGTGTGAATTCAACAGAGACAGACGGTAAAAATGTCAAACGAAGGAAAGAAGTGAAAGAAATGGGTGGGGCCGAAAAATAAGAATGAAAAAGAAAAATGTTGGCACAAGAGGCAGCTAAATGTGCCGAATTAGCGGACCTTTTCCGCACTGAAAAGGGTGCTGACACAGGAGCGTCTTGAGGCATTCATGCTAATGTGCACAGAAAAGAGATCCTAATGACTTTAGACAACGATGGAGTCATAGACAGAGTTGCAGAGTCGAGTAAACTTCTCCAAAGATTGCTGGTGATGTGAGGTAGGACAGTTTTAGGAGGAGCAACAGCAGCAGGAGAGAGGAGGAGGAGAAGAGAGGAATAGGAGCAGCAGCAGGAGAGAGGAAGAGAAGGAGCAGCAGGAGGAGAAGAGCAGGAAACAGACAGGTAGATGGGCAGTGTGCAGGGCTGGGTAGGCAATCATATTAGACATATCAATCAAAGCTTTATTAAGAACACGCACACAAAAATAGAAAAATACAGCACAATGTTACATATTTACATAAAGGATAAAATGCCAATAGTTCCACATTCTAGATAATAACCTGACTGAAGCACAGATTTAATTAGAAAATGTATTATTCTTTGTCATATTTATTACTCATGTTCTTCTCATGCATATGTTATGTAGCTGTACAATCAGTAAGCAGAGGCAGGGTCCAGCAGAGGCAGGGTCCAGCACAGGGGAAGCTGAGGCAGGGAGAGTTGAAAGTGAGCACACACACACACACACACACACACACACACACATACATACATACATACATACATACACACAAAATCTCTATTGTATGGGACTGCATTGTAGTTTTTGAGTATGAGTGGGTGTGAGTATTTGTAACTATTTTATCACTCCGACTGACTGTACACATGACATGCTGGTAGTTCGCAGTATACTGTGTGACTTATGTGTTTGAGATTAGGTTTTGGTTGTGTTCAGTGCAGTGGACTTGCTTATACAACCTGAGGAGGCAGGTGTTATCCTAAAGTTTCTTGAAGGTCTTCAGCGTAATCTGATTGTCTTTATACCATAAAAACACTATTAGAATGAAAATAACTGAAAAAATCCTGCTCGTGCACCAAGGGCACTCAGCGTAAAAGGCCTCTCTCCGCCTTAAAGTCCCGGGCTGAATTTCAGTCCCAGTACGTCCCTGGTCATAAACACCTTACAACTAGAAAATGTGACCATTTAAGTGGCACACTAATGCAGCATGTCTTTTCAGTTCTGAAGGCTAAGAAGATCAAGGTGCTGATAAAAACTATCTGGAAGACTCTGTCACAGGTAATTCAGTTTTCATTTTAAACATCATATCAACATGAGCATTATTATCAGAAGACAAGAACTCACTGACAGTGAACTCTGAGATATTACCAGCCTTAGAACCATGCTCTTAAGAAATATTCATGTTGTAAAAATGTGTTCAAACTAGGGTTGGGAAAGTAAATGCTTTAATATCACGTTAACGCATAAACATCAACAATCATTTTATCTCGCATTAACGCAGTAGGTGTCATCCTGCGTCTCAATCGAGGAGAGCATTAGGGCGGGCTAAGACTGCTGCAGCGCTCAGAGGAACTGTTCTAGATTTCTCCAAACTCATTAAACATACCTAACATTCAATTAAAATCCACCGACGTTTTCTCCAGTCTCTCTCTCTGTCTGTGCATGTGCGCTCAGCCCAAGCCTCTCCTGAAACCCCTTATAAGGACCTTGAGTAAGGGCACCACCATAGAGCGATAAACCTCCACCCACCAGAGGCAACACATGCAACAGAAATGCAACATCCTTCCTAATAACTCCACATTGTAAACCATTTTAGTGTTATTTTGGGATTTAGACTTTTAAAGAAAATAAACTTAGTAGACAAACACCAGGCTGGTCTAACAATCTGTAAATTAAATTACCTAACTTTAAATATTTACTACATTTACATTTACATTTATTCATTTGGCAGACGCTTTTATCCAAAGCGACTTACATTGTTCTACAGTAATTACCAGTGTTACAGACACTGGAGGCAAGGTGGGTTAAGTGTCTTGCCCAAGGACACAACAACAGTATGAACTGTGGGGAGAGTGGGAATCGAACCAACTACCTTCGGGTTGAAAGACGACTGCTCTACCCACTGAGCTACTGAGCAACTAACCCGCAACAATAAAAAAACAAACATGAACAGAGAGCAGGAGGAAGGTTGTTAAGTGTCATTTTTCCTCCAGGTTGGAAATCTGTGCCTGCTTTTCGCCTTATTTTTCTTCATGTATTCTGTGTTGACAGTGGAGCTGTTTGGGAAACTTGGTCAGTCATAAACTCAAGCACAGTACATATATTATTATAAACATATTGTGTTTGTCGTATGTATTTAAAACATTGTTAATATAATGTGTATATTGTTTATATTATTATCATATATTGATTGTTATATCGATCTTTCTCGTGACTAGAGTGTACTCCAGAGTATCCATGTGTTGGCTTGAGTCGCTACTGCCACTTTCAAAACTTTGGCAGTGCCCTCCTGACGCTCTACATACTGTGCACAGGAGACAACTGGAGCGGCATTTTGATGGTAGACAAACTCAAGAACAAGCCCACATCCACAACACAAAAGAAAATTCTAGCACACAATTATAGCTTTGCCTGTGCACTGGCTCTAAAACATGTATTCCTAACGACTGTTATTGCTCCATCAATGTACATAGTGCAGCTGTAAACATTTATAGCAGTTATTCCTGTGGGGAAATTTCTTATCGGCATTCTCCACCAGGGGGCATCCAGCATGTTTTTGATGTTAGTGGGGCTTTGGTGAGTACCCAAAGAAAACCCACCCGAGCAAGTGGATGTTTTTAGAAAATAAGTGGGGCTCAGTGGCTCAGTGGTAGAGCGCTTGTCCCTGGTGGTTCGATTCCGCCTCCTCACAGTTCATACTGTCGATGTGTCCTTGGGCAAGACACTCCTTGATTCCAGTGGTGTTCAGGCTGTAACACTGGTGAATTGAAGCTTAATGTAAGTCGCTTTGAATAAAAGCATCAGCTAAATGAATAAATGTAAACGTAAGTAAGTAACGTTCCACAATAGTTTGCAGTTGTGTAAGTTTTCTAATCAAAGTTATCAGTTCAACAACATAAACACTGCTAAAACAGCTTGAAGTGCAATGATGTCATGGTATACCACGTGCCAAGAAATGTATGGCCCTGTCCCTCCGAGTGGTACATGTGTGAAGGATGCCCCAATGCTGCAGTAACGCTCTCAATCAGACTCCATTGAGCCTTTTATTCACACTTCCTCAAGTATGCATCAGACCTGACTTTGCTGGAAAATATTTTTAATTCTACCGTGATTTTTGATGTCTACGTTTTTCATTGATTTGTTAAAGGATACTTTGAGGAGTGCCGACTGGATGATGTAAACTGTTCAACCTACCTGTCCTGGGCTGCCCCACTGTGCCTTATCACCTTTGTTATAATGGTCCAGTTTGTTTTGGTGAACCTTATTGTGGGCCATTATACAGGCCCAAGAGGAGAGCAGGAATGTAAGTACAAAAGCACACATCACATCTACAAGTCAAATGTTTTTATTATTATTATGTTGTATTGTGGTTTAAAAGGTCACAAAAATAACAAGGGACTTGTTTTAAGCCCTGAGTGTAGTCCTCAGTCAGTCTCAAACGTGTACTTCAGGGACATATAATAGAGAGGATAGAGTTTTAAAGATCCAACTTGTTTTGTTGAAAATTCACTTATAACTTGCATAACTAGCCTGTCTTTTATTGGAACAGGAGGTGTATCAGAGGCAGCACGTTGACCAGGAGCCACCAGAATGAATAGAATCAAATATTAATGTCATTCATTCATTCATTAATTCATCCATTTATTTATTATTTTTATTGATCCATTTATTCATTCATTTATTCCTTGATTTGTTAATTTATTCATTTATTCATCAATTCATTCATTTATTAATTCATTCATTTATTCATTCATCCATTTATTCATTTATTCATTCATTCATACATTTATTATTTCATGAATTTATTCATTCATTTATTCATTCATTCATTAATTCATTTATTCATTTGTTCATTAATTTATTCATTGATTCAATTATTCATTCGTTCATTTATTCATTCATTTATTCATTCATTCATTTTAATAAGTTGTTTATAAATTATTTTGTACATATGTTTATGTTTGTAAATATGTTTGAATAATTAAATAATTACTATAATAATCTCTTATCTCTAATTTTCTTCTTTAACACTGTGTTACTTTTAACCACACACCACCTACAGAGCCTAAAAATCATAAATAACAATTTATTACATTATTTTTGATGATTTACATCAAACAAGGAAACTAGCCGCTCTTCTAAAGACTAAGTGCATCTGGTGGGTCAGATACCTTTGACCCGACCTGCCCCATACTGCTCCAGTGGAAACGAGGCTCATGTAACTGAGTTGGAGGGATGTCCAACTCATTTTAGTTCAGGGCCACAGTCTGAGGAAAAGAGAGAGCAGCAAGTGGACGTCTGAGATCAGTGAGCTGCAGGACAGAACAACACAAGTATTCCTTCTTTCTGACTGCCATAAGACTCTACCATTAGTCAGTCTGTGGAAGATGAAGAATTCTGCCTTAACTCATTTGAAGAGCCCTAACAACCGAATTTCCATTAAATAAAGTTTAAAGGGATTGTTACGTAGGCTGACTGGGAAGTGGCTGGACGTTTGTGAATTAAAAGTAATAATGAGCAGAAAACAGAAGCTATAATAAATATCAAAGTGCACAATGTGCAAAAAGTGCAATGGAGGCTGGTGGAGTTCAGTCCTCTCCAGCAGCAGAACAAAAAATGTTTATAACATCCGCTTAAATAACTGGGTAAAAAACATTAACACTTTTTAAAAAGTTATTAACAATAACTATGTTAGAATTCTCTTTGAAATAAGCCAAAAAACATAACCCATATTTAAAAACCAATACGATTTACAAACCCTAAAACCAAAGACTTGTACTCACTGAAACCCCTAAACCATTCAACAACCCACTTTGTTTTCCCTCACATTCCCTGCCTTGGTCTGACCGGAACCTTTTAGTGTGTTTTTGTTTCTCTGGGGTCTTTTTTTGGCCAGAAACCTGGACATATTAAAAGCACATTTAAAACACACTCACTTTTCTCGATACAAGTTCTAATTGTTTCTTCTCTTATTTATACAATCATGTGCGATGTCTTTATTTAAGTGCAACTTTGATTTTGTATAAAGTGATGTGTTCTTTAAAAGTGCTAAGTGTATCTTTAAAGTGCTCAGTGACATGTTCAGTGCGCTGTGCATTTATACATTACGTTAACGACCTGTTACAGGGAATAATAAAGTCATTTTGAGTTTTAAATTAACAGTTATGGATCTTTCAAAAGTAAATTTGACTTGAAACGTAGACATAAGGCATCCACCCACCCAGTGTGGAACAGGTACCTCTGGTTTGTGCTTGCTCTTTCTAGTCAAACAAAACATTTACAAAATATAACACTATTGATTTGAACTTTTATTGAAAGGTTAAAAGGTTCTGGTGGCTCCAAATGTGAGAAGGTGGTACTTTTGCTCAATGGGTGTCCAGTTTTTAAATTTGTGACATTAAGCAAATTAAGGTCTAAGCAATTACAAAAAAAGTTACATAATATAAAAGTAAACACATCTATTGTTAAATATATAAATTAATAATAATAATCCATCAAAGTGTTTAAAAATAATCAAAACATTGCAAAAACAAAACTGTTTAAAGTAACATGTTACAACAGGATCAACAGAATGAAAGTTAAGTTTCTAAAAACAAACAACACAATTCTTCAAAGGAACTTTATTTTGTAACAAACAATATGAAGAGAAGGAAAGCTCAGAAGAAGTCAGAGTGAACAAAACTGTGGATAAAGGTTGTAAATGAGAGGATCATAGGCTGTCACTTCTCCTGCGCTCCACCAGAGACCTGCTTCAGGAGAAGGGAGGCTGGCTGCAGGGAGCCTTAGGGACATGGCAGGGCCTTTTTTCACACTCGGCAGCCTCTGTGCAGGACCGAACTGGTCACATTGGCCAGCAGTCCCAAAACCTGGTCCCAGGTTGGTGCTTTGTCAATGTGCTGTGACATATCCTGTTGTGTAATATTTTTGATATTATGTGTTTTATTCTTATATACTTATTTAGTTACTCATTTATGCATGATGAGTTAATGTTGTGTTTTAAGGTTTATAATCAAGGATTTATATATATTATATCTATGAACATATTAATAGGAAAAAGAAAACATAATGATTAGTTTAATGCACACAGGAAAGATCTAGTTAAAGATAAGAGACATGTGTCTGCTCCAGAAGGGGTCAGAAAGTAACTGGGACAAAGTTAAAGGCTCTCGCTGTGAAGAGACGAGAGAAACCACCACATGAGGCTTCAAACTCACAGATGGATCTCTCACATCAAGTCAACACCGTGTACAGTGTGCTGCAGAAACCTAAAAGCCTGAGGGCACAGCGCCCCCTGCAGGACACACAGAACAACACAGACACACCTTATAAAAGTACAAATGTTATTTCTAAGCTTATTGCCATTTTATTTCAAGGGTTTTATATTTTAACATTAAGCTTTGTTGTGTAGGAGACCAAATTAAAAAGCAAATGTCAAATGTAATCTTTATATTAAAAGTATTTGTTTTCTTTGCTCTGGTATCCTGACCTGTTACCCTCAGTCTTTACTTAGATTGTGCTTTTGTGTTGGTCCCACATGAGTAAAAACCCTGATCTGACTCTGAGTGTGTCGGCAGAGGTTTGTTTAAACTGATGGTTTGTGCCTCGAGCACTGGTAATCCATCTTTGTAAACGTTATAAAGGATCTTTGAGAAGGATACGACACAGACTCAACATCGATAGAACTAATCAAACCTAAATAAAGAACAAATGAAGACAGAGTTTTAAAGACTCACAGAGGAACCCTAGAGCCCAAACTGAAGAGAGTCATCCTCAAATCTGCACTTGTTTGCATTAAAAAATCTCATGTATTGTTTATTTTTCCTAGCAAACTTAATTTTTAGCATTTGTGACATGTTTGTACTTTGGGTACAGCTGTGAACATTGAACATTACATTGAAAAGAGTGCGCTGCCATTGGTCGACACTGGCGTGTCATAAATGCTCCAGGAAGATTAATATCTGCTGAATGTGTCTTTTATTACAGAATAACTGCAACAGAGAAAATGGAGGCAACGTGAAACCCAATAAATTCTGTCAATTCAATAATGTAATGTTTTACAAAGCAGAGATAAATGCAGTATGTGGCTAAGCTAATGCTAAGCTAACTAACTACAGTTTGATATTTTTAAATAAAAAGAAGCAGGAGGTCCCTCAGCTGCTTTTGGGAGAAAGTGAAATCTGAGACAGGGATGGAAAAAAGAAAATTTTCTATCGTTTTAAATCCAGGTAACTGCTATTTCTATTTTGTCCACTGTGGTCGCAGTGTTTTAGTAATAGTAGAGAACACAACACAACACTGACTCCCAGGACTGAACAGCAGAGGGCAGCAGTGCACCATCTGGTTCCATAAATGGTAAGTTTGTTTTATTCTTTTGTCTTTTGCTGTAAAAATAACTCTGTGACAGAGAAAAGTAGACACAAGGTGTAAAATTCTGCAAAAAAAGACCACTTTCTATTTATTCTCTGAGGAGAATGGGAAACCTGTCTGTTTTTATCTGTAGCCGAAAGGTCAGCGAAAGTGCATAAAGGCTCCTTCGTTAAATACGTTTATGCTAGCAAAACATTAGCTTCAAAGATATATTGTGAGAATGAGTTTGTGAAAACACACACATGATGAACTACGGTAGCTCCACATGGACAAAAGACAATCTCTCGACAGCCAACATTAACCTTTTGGTCTGTGATTAATGAGATCACTGACATTATAATGTAATTGTACCTCTTTGCACTTTAGACCAAAGAATAACAAGGAGTTGTTGTTATTTATAGGTTTTTATTCTATTCTTTTACTGGTCCACTTCAGATTGTGTTTCCTGAACTAAAAGTGTTTGAAACTCCTGCTTTGGAATATAGTCTGAAAATAAGATATTTACAATGTATTAACAAATTATTATTTTCACACTGCAAATACCTTATAAATGTGTTAATCCAATTGTAAAGCAATAAGTTATTTAGCTTCTAAGATTAAAATTTACTGTACATTCATTAATAAAAGGTTCTTAATGGGTTGTAAACCATTAACCAGTGTTATATATAAAATTTGCTTTCACTTTTCTTAAGGACTACCTCTAAATAACTTTATACATTAATGTTTTCTAATCCTTATGTAAACCCTTTTAAAGAGGAGATCAATCTGTGACATGTGATCATGCACTGTAAAACTTATACTGACACACCTTTTTAAAACATTACCAATATCTATAAACTACAAAGGCATATATTTTATTATATTTACTGTATATGTGTTAGAAAGTGTGCCAGTGAAGGTTTTAAGTTTTGTCTTAAAAATAAGAAAGTAACAAGTTGAAAAAGAAGAAACACCAGCTTTTAAACATACCTTCTTTAATTCAGAGCTCTCACTTTTGCCGTTATAAAAATGACACACATTTTGTCTTTGGTTTTTCTATTAAAATGTGAGAATGTTGCTGTATATTAAGTTTCTTTGATTGCTTATATATTGACATTTCTGATTTTCAGTGCTGAATATCCTTGTCTTCATTGGACATGCTGAAGGTAATGCACCTTTATTTTCTGTCGATATTCATCTTTGTTTCTTCTTCCTTTGTATTTTAGATGTTGAGTTGAGAAATAATCCAAATGTTTCTCATTTCTACACCGGATAAACACTTACCATTGCATGATGAGCGGAGAATACCAGTGTCGGTCTTCAGAGCGGCTCGATAAATGTGACTAAACTTGTAACTGTGTCCGTAAAGTATTCAGATTATTATTCGAACAGATTGTGATGTGAAAAAACAATCTTTGTGTTGAGTTGAGCTAGAGTCTTGCTTAATCTGTGATGTGTGTTAAGGTTTGTTGTTAAATTTGAGGTAGAGTGACTTTAAATGCCCTTCAGTTGGACTCACTGCAGCTTGAATTGTTTGTATTTATTGGTGCAAGCAGATTTATTAAAACAGTGAATAATTGTTGTATATTTTAAAGATCTTCAGCTGCTACACAAAATAATTTTACTGAACAGTAACACCCTACAGCAGGGTGAACAAACTAGAAATAAAAGTCTGTAACTTGGCTGGTTTGTATTTGGCTCGGTAGAAAAGAAGCGGCTGACTTTGAGTTCAGTTTCTTGGAATATCAGACATATGGCCTTTGAGGAGACTCCAGTGAAAAACTCTAAAACTCAATTAATTGTTAATGTCAATATAATATCTGCTGTCTTTAATTATTATTAAATTAGTAGTTAATGCTTGGCAGATTGAACAGCCAGTATTGGGTCCTTGGGCCTTGGTTTGACCACCACTGCTACAAATATTCAAGAGTCCCACCAAGACACTATAAGGCACTGCAGCAGAGCTTTACATGGATTACAATGAATTGATGATTTACTATAGGTTTTAAATGATTATGTAGTTATTATATTTGCTGATTCTGCTGATTAGGCTTATAGATGATTAAACTGATGGACAGGAGTTTGTGTCGCACTGGAAATGAAAAAGGGAATTTTGAAACCTCCATTAAAGCAACAAAATAAACAGTTTCACCATCTCCTAACCTTAGCTTCAGCTGTCACCTGTAGCTCCGCTCCACCTTGGCAGGAGCGCGCAGCATCTCGTGAGCCGCACCTCCTGGAGCTGCTCAGCTGTGAGTGTTTTCTCCTTCAAACTGTTCACAGATCTGGAGACTATAGAGTTCAGTCAGAAACCAGAATGAACCAGGATCTGACTTTAACTCATGGATGAACACTAACAGAGAGGATCAGGCCCAGGACGACAACACTGCTCCTTGAACTCCAGCACATTCAGTTTTTAAAGTGTGTCACTGCACTTGTTTCATTTTTAGGTCAAAAGCCACACATTTCTATGACGTTCAATGACACACTTTATCTCACTCCTCTGTGAGCTGTACTGTAGCTTCAGTTCTGACAAACACACAAACAATTATAAACCTCTACAGAACAATAACCACAAAAGACAAGTATCTAACACGTTTCTGAACAAGAATGATGTTATCTCTCCTTCAGCTTCAAGACGACAACACAGTTCATAGTTGCTCCTTCTTTGTCTCAGTGTCATTTTAGAGTCAAGAAGAAGTAACACATCTATTTCCTTTAGTTCTTACACTGATCTTCAAAGTTTTTCTTAGTACTCAATATATCTAACGGAGTAAAGATCAACAGGTTCATATAACAATGATCAGACTGTATTTAGTTGTTTACAATATTTTAGTGCTACAGGTGTCACTTCTACTGCTAACTGCCGACTTGCATGTGATGCATATAGTTTAATGATTATTTAAAATGTATTCTATTTTTATTTTATTCTAAACAGGTGTTGCATGATGGGTCGACTGTGAGAAAAGTCTCAAAGTGTGAAAGCTGTGGTTCAGTGTCTGTGTGAGGTAAGTGTGAAAAAGGAAGTGCAGACCAGTTAAACATATCTTCATCAAATGTACCCTCCTCTTCCTCTGTGAGTGCTGTAGATGAAGCCTGTAATGAGCTGGAGTTTGTCAGAGGCAGAGTGGCGCTGGATGTGAGGATGGGACCCTCTCTGGTCTGGACTCTGGGGCTCATCTGTGAGTTTACAACACTTTGACTTTAAACAGGTCAACATCTAAACTTTTGTCAGGCCTTTGTCGACATAAACTCTTTTATAATTCATATTTCAGTCTTCAATGTCGTCTTCTTCAAACACACAAAAGGTAAATAACTATCCTGTTTAATCTTTATTTAGTTCAGTTTCAGATTTTATTTAACATATATATGGCCTTATGTTACAAAACGTTCATAAAGAAGTGGAATTACATATTCTTCAAGCTGTGTTGTTTTATATTAGGCCATGTAACGTACAGTGTTACTTCTGCAGTTGTCATTAAGATGATTGTGTTTTCATGTTTACATCTATAGGACAGGGATATGACACCTGGGCCCATTATGACATCAAGAAATAAACTCACTGTGTTTGTGTTCTTTTATTGTTGCCTGTGACAGAGTTTAAAGAGATTTTCTATATTATTTTTGTCATATTTAAAAATATCATAATGTTAGATGGATTTTTGCCCCAAAAAGTCACTGGTTGTGTTTTGTTGAATCTCTTTGTTGCACTGGATGGAGTCGTGAGGACTTGTGTAGCACTTATCCACAGTTGTCTTTAGTCTGTTCTTAAAACACAGGGCTTACTTTTAAATCTTTGACATGAAGACTTGAGAAACTGTCAACACTCAGTAAATTATAATTTAGAGTCCTGTGTTGGTTCTTTTATGTTCTACTTTTGATAAATGTAATGATGAGAAAACAAAAAATAAACCTACACCTTTAACTCTGCCATGTTTCTTTTTGTAATTTTCTTTTTCTCTTTCTTTG
Source organism: Neodontobutis hainanensis (assembly GCA_024349245.1). Classification (NCBI taxonomy): domain Eukaryota; kingdom Metazoa; phylum Chordata; class Actinopteri; order Gobiiformes; family Odontobutidae; genus Neodontobutis; species Neodontobutis hainanensis. The sequence goes on from JALDNG010001552.1 coordinate 35,941, forward strand.
TATACAGTTGTTATACAGTGGCCGTAAAGTGCAAACAAATTAACAAAAGCAAATATCAAAATAACAAATCAGAAAACAAATTTACCCTTTAAACCTATTTAAGGCGTCGTAAACAAGCAGCATAATGCACTACACAGCCCCAAGCCTAATATGGGTAAGCCGCACATCCAATTACTCAGCGGAAACCCCGCTAAACGCACATGTAAGCCATATACACCAACTTCAAACACAGACCAAAAAACAATCATACAAAAGACAACATGTCAAGGTGTGAAGTTCGCCCCTCCTCAACTCAGATGCTACATTTTTGCGAACAGCTGGCCAATACTTAAGCCTACAAACTCATGCCAGACCTCAATTTAAAGTACAGAAGCTATCGATTACAACGTTACAGTTTCCCTCAATTCTATTGGCACTAATGATTTTAAGGAGGCACGATGTGCTCAGTTCGATCAATCGGCTGCAGAGAATTTGCCGTGCGCAGTGGGGGCCAGCAACCGCTGCATAAAAGAAACAGACGCAGGAGGAAGAATGCAGACTGAAAACACATATAAATACATAGAAGTCTGGTTTAAGTTCTCAATAATGTATTTAATGAACACCATTAGTGATATAAACATGAAATATATAGTATTTACATGACTAAACTGAAATGGAACAGACTAATCTGTCTGTACTAAAACCTCTTGAGTTTTATTCTGCTCCACATTATCGGTTTAAAACTTTGCAGGGATAATGTTAAACATGTTTTATTTACATGTTATGAAGTAAAAAGTTGCAACAGCAGCATTCCAAAGAAACGAAAACTAAAAACTAAAAAAATAATTTAGCTGTGTGCCATCTTCATTTTCTCTTTACTAGTAACACATATTAATATGATAACACTTTTGACAAATCTCCACAAAGTTCCCTTTAAAATGACAAAATTATTCAAATACACCTTATTGTTGCTGAAATATAGTCTTTACTTTATGGGTATGGATTTTTAGCAGTGTTCTTGAAAATAGGCCTCGGGTTTAAAGATTAATAAAACTAAAAAACACATCAATAATTCACAGAAACAAGAGTGAGTCAGAAAGAAGAGTCAGAAAACTGCCTGGTTTTCTAACTTGTAATTTTGTTCTCAGTTCTGTTATTTCAGTTTACACTTTATGGCCATCGTAGTATTACTCTAAAGCATTTTTAAATGTATATTCTTTACTTTACTTTTGTTTACACAGGTGACCATGTGACTCTGAAGGGTCCTGAACAGTCTGTGTATCTCGGAGACAATGTAACTCTGGTTTGTGTTCAAAATGTTCAGGCAAATTTGGACTTTTACAAAATGAATTACTTGTTACGGAGGACAAATACCATAAGATACAACAAAATTCTGCCACAGTTGAACTAAAAATGTATTTAGTGGCAAAATCAGATCACGGTTTTTACTGGTGTGGGACCAAAGACGGACCACAGTCCACAAAGAAAGAACTGAAGTTAACAGGTCAGTATTTTAAGACTTCTGATTTTACACAGCACTTATTTTGTTTCACTAATGACAAATAAATCATAAAAATAATTACCATTTCCATTTTGCCAAAGTCTGCATCCATCTTTGGCTGACTCTGACTTTAACAAATGCCATGTTTTTCTAATATTGTTCTCTCCTCAGGAAAGGGATGCAGAGTCCTTCTGAAAACATCCAGTGACACCATCCCAGAACAGAGCAGTGTGACTCTGAGCTGTGAAGTCCAGGACTTTAAAGGAACGTATAAATGGTTCAGAAGAAACTCAGCATTTGACTCTAAGAGGGAAATAATAAAAGAAAACTCAGCTCGTGTCAGTGTCTCAGATGGAGGTGTCTACTGCTGCAGAGGATGGGATGAATATATTGTCACAGAACAAAGTAATGATGTCACTGTTTTAAAAACTGGTGAGTACAGTTATGTTTTTAAATATAGATCTAAAATAAAAATAAAAGTTAAAAAGTAAGGAGTTAAAATAAACTGTGCCTATTCTTGGAACAAAATGAGGGTGTTTCTTTTGAGCTGATATGTCTTCAAATATACATTTATTACATTTATTACTTTTATTACATTTATTACATTTAAAAACAAACAGTTTTAAAAAGTTGGTGTATATTATACTTTTTTTCTGATTTCTTTTATTTCACTGCTGTTCTTTGTGATTTTTGTTTATTAAACTGAAGTATGACATTTATTTGCAAAGATAAAATAATTACAGTTATTATAAAAGGTACTAAATATTATGGCTATATAAGGCACGAGCAGGAGGCATGTCACAGATGTTCTCCGAGTCCCAGAAGGTTCAGAAGGAACTAGCATTTCAGAAATATATTCTGGTGTTATACCATTTAGAGACTTTTAACGTTTTAAAGTCTATTCTCTGAGCAACAGGAAGCCAGTGCAGAGATTTTAAAACTGGACTGATGTGGTCGTACTTCCTGGTTTTGGTTAGAACCCGAGCAGCAGTTCTGAATAAGCTGCAGCTGTCTTAACCCTCGTTTTGAGAGACCAGTGAGCAGCCGTTACAGTAATATAACCTGCTGCAGATAAAAGCATGAATAAGTTTCTCTAAGTCTGCTTTAGACATTATCCCTTTGACTCTGGAAATGTTTTTAAGGTGATAAAATGCTTATGATGTAATGGACTTAATGTGACGTGGAAATTCAAGTCTGAGTCCATAATGACCCTAGATTTCTAACTTGTTTTTAGATTTTAGAGAAAGAGATTGGAGGTGACTGCTGACACTTTCTCTTTGTTTCTGTTTCCAAAGATGATTATTTCAGTCTTGTCTCAGGGCTGTGCCGACACCTTCTTCTTTACACAGGATCGTAAGCTGTCATCTGTGAGGCGTGCGAGATGTTTGCTTTTAATAAAGTTTAAGTTGGAAAACACCTGCATATCTCCTCATTACACATTAAGCATACTTCTTACAATTCTCCATAGATGGCCTACCTGGGACTCAAAAAGTAAAAAAAAATTGCGCACTGGCGGGTGTTGCACATTAGCATTAGTGGCGCACGGTAACAGCGACAACATAAAAACGAACGAACTAAAATAAAACACAATAATTAAATACTCATTAATTATTTTTAAAAGCCACAGGCAGCCGCATCAGAGGGATGAAAGAGCCGCATGCTGCTCCAGAGCCGCGTGTTGCCGACCCCTGCACTAGAGTGAAACTGTTTTGATGTAGGTTTCAGAACACAGTTGTAAAAAGCTGGCAGGTGATAATGGAGGACTTTCTTCTCTGTTCAGTGAGACTCAGCTCTTCTGTGTGAACTCTGGTGGAGCTGAGTCTGCGCTCAGAGGAGCAGGTCTCTGTTTTCACCTGCCAGCTGTTTACAACAGTGTTCTGAAACCTACATCAAAACAGGTTCACTCTAGAAGGACAACGACTCCACTAACACTAACGACTCTCACATCAGGAGTCACACTGCCTAATGACTCTGAGACCAGAACAGCCTGGTCCAATCAGAGTTAGTTTCAGGTCAAAGCCCTCCTCTAGAGATAAAGCTCAGCTCTGTATCAGCTGGACTCAGAAATGGAAAAGATAAAACCTCTTTAGCTTGAAAACTAAATCCAGATGCATTTGCTTTAACTTTTTTTTCAATATGTTTAAGCTTAACTGAATGATTAGTATTTACTAATATTCTGCTCATCCAATATTAAAAAAGATGAACCTGTTCCGACTCAAGTCCCGTCTATTTATCCCTTCGTCTTCAACCGAAAAATCAGAACAAGTTGGATTTGGACACACCCCTTAATGAGCTTCTTTCTCGTCCTGACACCTGCGTTATGATCGGGAAGATACAGCCCATAAGTATCAAGAACAGCAGAAAGTTTTGATACATTCCTGATACAAACATTATCCACACAAATTTTAAAATCACCTGCTATGACTATTTGTTCAATTTCTGTGCAGACAAACGAAAGCATTTCAGTAACTCATCAATAAAATCATGACAGTGTTTGTAAAGAACTACATTATAGATGAAGAAAACTTGAACTTCATTTTGAATGACACATATTCAAATGGGGCAGCAGTAGCTCAGTGGGTAGAGCAGCCGTCCTTCAACCGGAAGGCATACTGTCGTTGTGTCCTTGGGCAAGACACTTAACCCACCTAGTGGCTGTAAAACTGGTAATTACTGTAGAACAATGAAAGTTGCTTTGGATAGAAGCGTCAGCTAAATGAATAAATCTAAATGTAAATAATAAAAACTCCCCAAGTGACAGCTTCTGGATGAGAATATTATCCTAAGAAAGGAACATACACCACTTCCCTTTTGTTTTCCTGTATTTTTGATACGAATGTAAAATCAGATGGAGTGGATTAAATAAGGACTGCATTTCCTGTCATCTAACCATGCTTCTGTTAAAAACATCAAGCTTATTTGAAGTTATTAAATCATTGAACACTGCAAGTTTCAAGTCTGTTTGAGCAGGACCTGACATTATCTGTTTGAAGGGGATTTGAGTCAGATTTGTCTGTTCAGGTTGAGAACTGGTTAATTTTGACAAAATGTCCTGGCACAACAGAGGCCTCAGTGTCTTAATCACTGATAACAGTCATGATGCTGGTCTGGAGGACGTTAAGAGGGTTTGACATGGGTTTAAAATGAAATTATATTATGTTAAATATTACATTTGATGTTGACAGAACCCACAGTGAGTCTGAATCCAAACTGGTCTGAGATCTTTTCTGGAGACAGTCTCACTCTCAGATGTGAGATTGAGGACAGAGGAAACACTGAGTGGACGTATCAGTGGAGCAGGACCGGTTCAGTCCTACATCAAACAACAAAAGAATATACAATCTCCAGAGTTACTGAGTCTGACAGTGGACACTACAGATGTAGAGGAGAAAGAGCTCCAGATCTCACAACACTGTGGAGCAGAGGGACCAGACTGAACGTACTGAGTGAGTCTGGACAACTTTTATGTTCAATATCAAGTAAGTTATTTATATACATTTCCACTCTGATCCACAGAAAAGCCAAAGGCCACAGTGACTGGTGAGACAGAGGTTCAGTCTGGAGGCAGAGTGACTCTGAGCTGCTCTGTGACTCCAGCTTCATCTGGTTGGAAATATTACTGGTTCAGAGACACAGAGTTATTCAAAGGTTCTTCTGATCAACAACAAATAAGTGTCTCAGTGGGAGGAGTGTACTGGTGCAGAGCAGGAAGAGGAGACCCACTTTATTTCACTGAGGACAGTCAGTCCTTCAGACTTAATGCTGTTGGTGAGTTTGTCTGTATCATCTGTAAACATCACTAGAAACATATCAGTCTTTAATATCTTCAAAGCTAAATTAATGAAACATTTATTCATATTGTTCCAGTCTTGTTTGTAACTGTGTTGGTTCTGATCAGTCTCTGACACAGCTGCTGTGTCTCTGGAGCCAAAGTGGCCTGAGATATTCCCAGAAGAGCAGGTCACTCTCAGATGTGAAATACACGGAGCAGACACTGAGTGGACGTATGAATGGAACAAATCTGGTGTGAGCTTTTCTAATAAAGAAGATAAAGTAATGATAATAAGTGCTGCTGCTTCAGGAACAGTGGCAAATACAGCTGCAGAGGAATAATGAGACATGACCAACATAAAGCAACTGAATGGAGCAGCCAGGTTACATTACATGTGTCCAACAGTAGGTTTCATCTCACATTATTCATTATTACATTATTACACTGACAATTTAAAAACACAATAAGACAAATGATATCTAATGAGTGTTCAAACAGGTAAACTCCAGCCTGTCCTGTCTGTGTCTCCGTCATGGCTGAATCCTGGAGTCTCTGTCTCTCTGAGCTGTGGTGTTAAACAGACGTCTGCAGGATGGACCTTTTACTGGTACAAGGCTGTTCCTCATTCATCAGACTCTTACAGATATGAGCTGCTCCCAGGTCACAGTAATGGGACTGAACAGGACTCCTTCAGCGTTCAGCACCAGACCAACACAGCAGGGTTTGTGTGTAGAGCAGGACGAGGACGTCCTCTGTTTTACTCTGAATACAGTCAGCCCAAGTTTGTCTGGACTAAAGGTAGGATCTTTATTTATTGCTAATCATTCAGAGATATTTAGAAACTGGAAGTGTTTATGTTATTTTCATTCTTCATTATTTATGCACTTGTTGTTTTGCAGATGTTGAGTCCCCAGTGTCTCTCACAGTGAGTCCTGACAGATCACAGCACTTCACGTCTGACAAAGTCTCACTGAGCTGTGAATCCAGCTCCACTAATGGAGAGTGGAGACTGAAAGGCTTTTCTCAGAACGGCCTTTTCTTACAACAATGTAGTTCCTACTGGACAGATAAACCTAAATGTCTAAATGCCAGAGGCCACAGAGAGACCAGTGGAGGCAGAAGAGACAGAGAGACAAGAGGAGGCAAAGGCCACAGAGAGACCAGAGGAGGCAGAGGACACAGACAGACCAGAGGAGGCAGAGGCCACAGAGAGACTAGAGGAGGCAGAGGACACAGACAGACCAGAAAAGGCAGATGCCTCAGAGAGAACAGAGTAGGCAGTGGCCAGATAGAGACCAGAGAAGGCAGAGGCCACAGAGAGACCAGGGAGGCAGAGGAGGCAGACAGACCAGAAAAGGCAGATGCCTCAGAGAGACCAGAGTAGGCAGTGGCCAAATAGAGACCAGAGAAGGCAGAGGCCACAGAGAGACCAGACGAGGCTGAGGCCACAGAGAGACCAGAGGAGGCAGAGAGAGAGAGAGAGACCAAAAGAGGCAGTAAGAGCAGAGGAGGCAGAGGAGGCAGAGGAGACAAAGAGACCCAGGAGGCATATGCCAGAGAGAGACCAGAGGAGGCAGAGGTAATAGAGACCAGTGGAGGCAGAGAGACCAGAGGGGGCATAGGAGGCAGACAGACAAGAGAAGGCAGCGGCCACAGAGAGACCAGAGGAGGCAGAGGCCACAGAGAGACCAGAGGAGGCAAAGGAGTCAGAGAGCAGAGGAGGCAGAGGCCACAGTGAGACCAGAGGGGCAGAGGCCACCGAGAGTTCAGAGAAGGCAGAAAGACAGAGAGACCAGAGGAGGCAGAGGCCACAGAGAGACTAGCGGAGGCAGAGGTAATAGAGAGACCAATGGAGGCAGAGAGACCAGAGGGGGCATAGGAGGCAGACAGACAAGAGAAGGCAGTGGCCACAGAGAGACCAGAGGAGGCAGAGGCCACAGAGAGACCAGAGGAGGCAAAGGAGTCAGAGAGAGCAGAGGAGGCAGAGGCCACAGTGAGACCAGAGGGGCAGAGGCCACCGAGAGTTCAGAGGAGGCAGAAAGACAGAGAGACCAGAGGAGGCAGAGAGACAAGAGGATGCAGAGGAGGCAGAGAGCAGAGGAGAACGAGGCCACAGAGAGACCAGAGGAGGCAGAGGAATAGAGAGACAAAAGGAGGCAGAGACCACAGAGAGACCAGAAGAGGCAGAGGCCACAGAGAGACGAGAGGAGGCAGAGGAGACAGAGAAACCAGAGGAGGCAGAGGCCACAGAGAATCCAAAAGAGACATAGGCCACAGAGAGACCAGAGGATTGCAGAGGTCCCAGAGAGACCAGTGGAGGTAGAGAGAGCAGAGGAGGCAGAGAAGGCAGAGAGACCAGTGGAGGCAGAGGAGACAGAGAGACCAGAGGAGGCAACGGGGCAGAGAGGCGAGAGGAGGCAGAGGCCACCAATAGTTCAGAGGAGGAAGAAAGACAGAGAGACCAAAGGAGGCAGAGAGATTAGAGGACGCAGAGGAGGCAGAGAGACCAGAAAAGGCAGATGCAACAGAGAGACCAGAGGAGGCAGAGGCCACAGAGACCAGAGGAGGCAGAGAGACCAGAGAAGGCAGAGGACACAAAGAGACCAGAGGAGGCAGAGGCCACAGAGTGACTAGAGGAGGCAGAGGAGACAAAGAGACCAGAGGAGGCAGAGGCCACAGAGAGACGAGGAGGCAGAGGCAATAGAGAGACCAGTGGAGGCAGAGAGACCAGAGGGGACAGAGGAGACAGAGAGAAAAGAGAAGGCAGAGGCCACAGAGAGACCAGAGGAGGCAGAGGCCACAGAGAGACCAGAGGAGGCAGAGGAGTCAGAGAGACAAGAGGAGGCAGAGGAGACAGAGAGACCAGAGGAGGCAGAGGCCACAGAGAGACGAGAGGAAGCAGAGGAGGCAGAGGAGGCAGAGAGACCAGAGGAGGCAGAGGCCACAAATAGATCAGAGGAGGCCGACAGTCCAGAGGAGGCAGAGGCAATAGAGAGACCAGTGGAGTCAGAGAGACCAGGTGAGGCATAGGAGGCAGACAGACAAAAGAAGGCAGAGGCCAGAGAGAGACCAGAGGAGGCAGAGGCCACAGAGAGACCAGAGGAGGCAGAGGAGGCAGAGAGACCAGAGAAGGCAGAGGCCACCAAGAGTTCAGAGGAGGCAGAAAGACAGAGAGACAAGAGGAGGCAAAGGCCACAGAGAGACTAGAGGAGGAAGAGGAAAAGAGAGACAAGAGGAGGCAGAGGCCACAGAGAGACCAGAAGATGCAGAGGCCACAGAGAGACCAGAGGAGGCAGAGGAATAGAGAGACAAGAGGAGGCAGAGGCCACAGAGAGACCAGAAGATGCAGAGGCCACAAAGAGACGAAAGGAGGCAGAGGAGACAGAGAGACCAGTGGAGGCAGAGGCCACACAGAGACCAGAGGAGGCAGAGTTCACAGAGAGACCAGAGGAAGCAGAGGCCGCAGAGAGACCAGAGGAGGCATAGGCCACAGAGAGACCAGAGGATTGCAGAGGTCACAGAGAGACCAGTGGAGGTAGAGAGAGCAGAGGAGGCAGAGAAGGCAGAGAGACCAGTGGAGGCAGGGGAGACAGAGAGAGCAGAGGAGGCAGAGGCCACAGAGAGACCAGAGGAGGCACAGGCAATAGAGAGACCAGTAGAGACAGAGAGACCAGAGGGGCAGAGGAGGCAGAGAGACAAGAGAAGACAGAGGCCACAGAGAGACCAGAGGAGGCAGAGGCCACAGAGAATCCAGAGGAGGCAGAGGAGGCAGAGAGACCAGAGGAGGCAGGCGAGACAGAGAGACGAGAGAAAGCAGGGGAGGCAGAGAGTCTAGAGGAGGCAGAGGCCATGAGAGAATCCAGAGGAGGCATAGGCCACAGAGAGACTAGAGGATTGCAGAGGTCACAGAGAGACCAGTGGAGGTAGAGAGAGCAGAGGAGGCAGAGAAGGCAGAGAGACCAGTGGAGGCAGGGGAGAGAGAGAGAGCAGAGGAGGCAGAGGCCACAGAGACGAGAGGAAGCAGAGGAGGCAGAGAGACCAGAGGAGGCAGAGGAGACAGAGAGACCAGAGGAGGCAGAGGCCACAGAGAAACGAGAGGAAGCAGAGGAGGAAGAGGAGGCAGAGAGACCAGAGGAGGCAGAGGCCACAAATAGATCAGAGGAGGCATACAGTCCAGAGGAGGCAGAAGCAATAGAGAGACCAGTGGAATCAGAGAGACCAGATGGGGCATAGGAGGCAGACAGACAATAGAAGGCAGAGGCCAGAGAGAGACCAGAGGAGGCAGAGGCCACAGAGAGACCAGAGGAGGCAGAGGAGGCAGAGAGACCAGAGGAGGCAGAGACCACCAAGAGTTCAGAGGAGGCAGAAAGACAGAGAGACAAGAGGAGGCAAAGGCCACAGAGAGACTAGAGGATGCAGAGAAGGCAGAGAGTCCAGAGGAGACAGAGGACACAGAGAGACCAGAGGAGGTAGAGGAAAAGAGAAACAAGAGGAGGCAGAGGCCACAGAGAGACCAGAAGATGCAGAGGCCACAGAGAGACCAGAGGAGGCAGAAGAATAGAGAGACAAGAGGAGGCAGAGGCCACAGAGAGACCAGAAGATGCAGAGGCCACAGAGAGATGAAAGGAGGCAGAGGAGACAGAGAGACCAGTGGAGGCATAGGCCATGAGAGAATCCAGAGGAGGCATAGGCCACAGAGAGACCAGAGGATTGCAGAGGTCACAGAGAGACCAGTGGAGGTAGAGAGATCAGAGGAGGCAGAGAAGGCAGAGAGACCAGTGGAGGCAGGGGAGACAGAGAGAGCAGAGGAGGAAGAGGCCACAGAGAGACGAGAGGAAGCAGAGGAGGCAGAGAGACCAGAGGAGGCAGAGGCAACAGAGAGACCAGAGGAGGCACAGGCAATAGAGAGACCAGTAGAGATTGAGAGACCAGAGGGGCAGAGGAGGCAGAGAGACAAGAGAAGTCAGAGGCCACAGAGAGACCAGAGGAGGCAGAGGCCACATAGAGACCAGAGGAGGCAGAGGAGGCAGAGAGACCAGAGGAGGCAGACGAGACAGAGAGACGAGAGGAAGCAGGGGAGGCAGAGACTCTAGAGGAGGAAGTGTCACAGAAAGACTAGAGGAGGCAGAGAGTCCAGAGGAGGCAGAGGCCACACGGTGACTAGAGGAGGCAGAAAGACAGAGAGACAAGAGGAGGCAAAAGCCACAGAGTGACTAGAGGATGCAGAGAAGGCAGAGAGTCCAGAGGAGACAGAGGCTATAGAGAGACCAGATGAGGCAGAGGTCACAGAGAGACCAGAGGAGGCAGAGGAGGCAGAGAGACCAGAAAAGGCAAATGCCACAGAGAGACAAGTGGAGGCAGCGGCCACAGAGAGAGCAGAGAAGGCAGAGGCTTCAGAGAGACCAGAGGATGCAGAGGCCACAGAGAGACCAGATGAGGCAGAGAGACAGAGAGACCAGAGGAGGCATAGGCCACAGAGAGACCAGAGGAGGCAGAGGCAATAGAGAGACCAGTGGAGGCAAAGGAAGCAGAGAGACCAGAGGAGGCAGAGGCCACAGAGAGACCAGATGAGGCAGAGAGACAGAGAGACCAGAGGAGGAAGTTAAAGCAGAGGAGACAGAGAAGGCAGAGAGACCAAAGGAGGCAGAGGCCACACAGTGACTAGAGGAGGCAGAGGAGACAAAAAGACCAGAGGAGGCAGAGGCCACAGAGAGACCAGTGGAGGCAGAGGACACAGAGACGAGAGGAAGCAGGGGAGGTAGAGAGACTAGAGGATACAGAGGCCACACAAAGACCAGAGGAGACAGAGAATCCAGAGGAGGCAGAGGCCACAGAGAGACCAGAAGAGGCAGAGGCCACAGAGAGACCAGAAGAGGCAGAGAGACCAGAAAAGGCAGATGCCACAGAGAGACCAGAGGAGGCAGTGGCCACAGAGAGACCAGAGAAGGCAGAGGCCACAGAGAGACCACAAGAGGCAGAGGCCACAGAGAGACCAATGGAGGTAGAGAGAGCAGAGGAGGCAGAGAAGGCAGAGAGACCAGTAGAGGCAGGGGAGACAGAGAGAGCAGTTTAGGCAGAGGCCACAGAGAGACGAGAGGAAGCAGAGGAGGCAGAGAGACCAGACGAGGCAGTTAGAGGAGAGGAGGCAGAGGAGACAGAGAGACCAAAGGAGGCAGAGCCACAGAGTGACTAGAGGAGGCAGAGGAGACAAAGAGACCAGAGGAGGCAGAGGCCACAGAGTGACCAGAGGAGGCAGAGGCAATTGAGAGACCAGTGGAGGCAGAGAGCAGAGGGAGCAGAGGAGGCAGAGAGACCATAGAAGGCAGAGGCCACAAAAGACCAGAGGAGGCAGAGAATCCAGAGGAGGCAGAGGCCAATGAGAGGCCAGAGGAGGTAGAGGCCACAGAGAGACCAGAGGAGGCAGAGGCCACAGAAAGACCAGAGGAGGCAGAGGCCACAGAGAGACCAGAGGAGGCAGTTAGAGCAGCGGAGGCAGACAGACCAGAGGAGGCAGAGGCCACAAAGAGACCAGAGGAGGCAGAGAGTCAAGAGGAGGCAGAGGCCACAGAGTGACTAGAGGAGGCAGAGGCAAAAAAGAGAGCAGTGGAGGCAGAGAGACTAGAGGAGGCAGAGGAGGCAGAGAGTCAAGAGAAGGCAGAGGCCACAGAGAGACCAGAGGAGGCAGAGGCCACAGAGAGACCAGAGGAGGCAGAGGAGATAGAGAGCAGAAGAGGAAGAGGCCACAGTTAGACCAGAGGGGAAGAGGCCACCGAGAGTTCAGTTGAGGCAGAAAGACAGAGAGCCCAGAGGAGGCAGAGAGACGAGAGGATGCAGAGGAGGCAGAGAGACCAAAGGAGACAGAGGCCACAGAGAGACCAGAGGAGTTATAGGAATAGAGAGTCCACAGGAGGCAGAGGCCACAGAGAGGTCAGAGGAGGCAGAAGCCACAAAAGACCAGAGGAGGCAGAGGCCACAGAGAGACCAGAGGAGGCAGAGGAGGCAGAGAGACCAGAAAAGGCAGATGCCACAGAGAGACCAGAGGAGGCAGCGGCCACAGAGAGACCAGAGGAGGCAGTTAGAGCAGCGGAGGCAGAGAGACCAGAGGAGGCAGAGGCCACAGAGAGACCAGAGGAGGCAGAGAGTCCAGAGGAGGCAGAGGCCACAGAGTGACTAGAGGAGGCATAGGAGACAAAGAGACCAGAGGAGTCAGAGGCCACAGACAGACCAGAGGAGGCAGAGGCAATAGAGAGACTAGTGGAGGCAGAGAGACTAGAGAGGCCAGAGGAGGCAGAGGCCACAGAGAGACCAGAGGAGGCAGAGGCCACAGAGAGACCAGAGGAGGCAGAGGAGATATAGAGCGCAGAAGAGGCAAAGGCCACAGTTAGACCAGAGGGGAAGAGGCCACCGAGAGTTCAGAGGAGGCAGAAAGACAGAGAACCCAGAGGAGATAGAGGAATAGAGAGACAAGAGGAGGCAGAGGCCACAGAGAGACCAGAGGAAGCAGAGGTCACAGAGAGACCAGAGGAGGCAGAGGCCACAGAGAATCCAGAGGAGGCAGAGGAGGCAGATAGACCAGAGGAGGCAGACGAGACAGAGAGACGAGAGAAAGCAGGGGAGGCAGAGAGTCTAGAGGAGGCAGAGGCCATGAGAGAATCCAGAGGAGGCATAGGCCACAGAGAGACTAGAGGATTGCAGAGGTCACAGAGAGACCAGTGGAGGTAGAGAGAGCAGAGGAGGCAGAGAAGGCAGAGAGACCAGTGGAGGCAGGGGAGAGAGAGAGCAGAGGAGGCAGAGGCCACAGAGAGACGAGAGGAAGCAGAGGAGGCAGAGAGACCAGAGGAGGCAGAGGAGACAGAGAGACCAGAGGAGGCAGAGGCCACAGAGAAACGAGAGGAAGCAGAGGAGGAAGAGAGACTAGAGGAGACAGAGACCACACAAAGACCAGAGGAGACAGAGAATCCAGAGGAGGCAGAGGCCACAGAGAGACCAGAAGAGGCAGAGGCCACAGAGAGACCAGAAGAGGCAGAGAGACCAGAAAAGGCAGATGCCACAGAGAGACCAGAGGAGGCAGTGGCCACAGAGAGACCAGAGAAGGCAGAGGCCACAGAGAGACCACAAGAGGCAGAGGCCACAGAGAGACCAATGGAGGTAGAGAGAGCAGAGGAGGCAGAGAAGGCAGAGAGACCAGTAGAGGCAGGGGAGACAGAGAGAGCAGTTTAGGCAGAGGCCACAGAGAGACGAGAGGAAGCAGAGGAGGCAGAGAGACCAGACGAGGCAGTTAGAGGAGAGGAGGCAGAGGAGACAGAGAGACCAAAGGAGGCAGAGCCCACAGAGTGACTAGAGGAGGCAGAGGAGACAAAGAGACCAGAGGAGGCAGAGGCCACAGAGTGACCAGAGGAGGCAGAGGCAATTGAGAGACCAGTGGAGGCAGAGAGCAGAGGGAGCAGAGGAGGCAGAGAGACCATAGAAGGCAGAGGCCACAAAAGACCAGAGGAGGCAGAGAATCCAGAGGAGGCAGAGGCCAATGAGAGGCCAGAGGAGGTAGAGGCCACAGAGAGACCAGAGGAGGCAGAGGCCACAGAAAGACCAGAGGAGGCAGAGGCCACAGAGAGACCAGAGGAGGCAGTTAGAGCAGCGGAGGCAGACAGACCAGAGGAGGCAGAGGCCACAAAGAGACCAGAGAAGGCAGAGAGTCAAGAGGAGGCAGAGGCCACAGAGTGACTAGAGGAGGCAGAGGCAAAAAAGAGAGCAGTGGAGGCAGAGAGACTAGAGGAGGCAGAGGAGGCAGAGAGTCAAGAGAAGGCAGAGGCCACAGAGAGACCAGAGGAGGCAGAGGCCACAGAGAGACGAGAGGAGGCAGAGGAGATAGAGAGAGCAGAAGAGGAAGAGGCCACAGTTAGACCAGAGGGGAAGAGGCCACCGAGAGTTCAGTTGAGGCAGAAAGACAGAGAGCCCAGAGGAGGCAGAGAGACGAGAGGATGCAGAGGAGGCAGAGAGACCAAAGGAGACAGAGGCCACAGAGAGACCAGAGGAGTTATAGGAATAGAGAGTCCACAGGAGGCAGAGGCCACAGAGAGGCCAGAGGAGGCAGAAGCCACAAAAGACCAGAGGAGGCAGAGGCCACAGAGAGACCAGAGGAGGCAGAGGAGGCAGAGAGACCAGAAAAGGCAGATGCCACAGAGAGACCAGAGGAGGCAGCGGCCACAGAGAGACCAGAGGAGGCAGTTAGAGCAGCGGAGGCAGAGAGACCAGAGGAGGCAGAGGCCACAGAGAGACCAGAGGAGGCAGAGAGTCCAGAGGAGGCAGAGGCCACAGAGTGACTAGAGGAGGCATAGGAGACAAAGAGACCAGAGGAGTCAGAGGCCACAGACAGACCAGAGGAGGCAGAGGCAATAGAGAGACTAGTGGAGGCAGAGAGACTAGAGAGGCCAGAGGAGGCAGAGGCCACAGAGAGACCAGAGGAGGCAGAGGCCACAGAGAGACCAGAGGAGGCAGAGGAGATATAGAGCGCAGAAGAGGCAAAGGCCACAGTTAGACCAGAGGGGGAAGAGGCCACCGAGAGTTCAGAGGAGGCAGAAAGACAGAGAACCCAGAGGAGATAGAGGAATAGAGAGACAAGAGGAGGCAGAGGCCACAGAGAGACCAGAGGAAGCAGAGGTCACAGAGAGACCAGAGGAGGCAGAGAGTCCAAAGGAGTCAGAGGCCACAGAGAGACCAGAGGAGGCAGAGGAGGCAGAGAGACCAGAAAAGGCAGATGCCACAGAGAGACCAGAGGAGGCAGCGGCCACAGAGAGACCAGAGGAGGCAGAGAGGCAGAGAGACCAGAGGAGGCAGAGGCCACAGAGAGACCAGAGGAGGCAGAGAGTCCAGAGGAGGCAGAGGCCACAGAGTGACTAGAGGAGGCATAGGAGACAAAGAGACCAGAGGAGTCAGAGGCCACAGACAGACCAGAGGAGGCAGAGGCAATAGAGAGACTAGTGGAGGCAGAGGAGACAGAGAGACCAGAGGAGGCAGAGGCCACAGAGAGACCAGAGGAGGCAGAGGCCACAGAGAGACCAGAGGAGGCAGAGGAGATATAGAGAGCGCAGAGAAGAGGCAGAGGCCACAGTTAGACCAGAGGAAGAGGCCACAGAGAGAGTTCAGAGGAGGCAGAAAGACAGAGAACCCAGAGGAGATAGAGGAATAGAGAGGAGGCAGAGGCCACAGAGAGACCAGAGGAAGGCAGAGGTCACAGAGAGACCAGAGGAGGCAGAGAGTCCAAAGGAGTCAGAGGCCACAGAGAGACCAGAGGAGGCAGAGGAGGCAGAGAGACCAGAGGAGGCAGAGGCCAGAGAGAGACCAGTAAAGGCAGAGGCCACAGAGAGACAAGAGGAGGCAGAGAAGGCAGAGAGACTAGAGGAGGCAGAGGCCGCAGAGAGACCAGAGGAGGAAGAGGCGACAGAGAGTCTAGAGGAGACAGATAAGTCAGAGAGACTAGTGGAGGTAGAGGCCAGAGAGAGAGCAGAGGAGACAGAGGCCACAGAGAGACGAGTGGAGTCAAAGGCCACTGAGAGACCAGTGGAGGCATAGGAGACAGAGAGACCAGAGGAGGCAGAGGCCACAAAGAGAGAGAGGAGGCAGAGGACACAGACAGACCAGAGGAGGCAGTGGAGGTAGAGAGAGCAGAGGAGGCAGAGGAGACAGAGAGACCAGTGGAGGCAGGGGAGACAGAGAAAGCAGAGGAGGAAGAGGCCACAGAGAGACGAGAGGAAGCAGAGGAGGCAGAGAGACCAGATGAGGCAGAGGCAACAGAGAGACCAGAGGAGGCACAGGCAATAGAGAGACCAGTAGAAACAGAGAGACCAGAGGGGCAGAGGAGGCAGAGAGACAAGAGAAGACAGAGGCCACAGAGAGACCAGAGGAGGCAGAGGCCACAGAGAGACCAGAGGCAGAGGAGGCAGAGAGACCAGAGGAGGCAGACGAGACAGAGAGACGAGAGGATGCATGGGAGGCAGAGAGTCTAGAGGAGGCAGAGGCCACAGAAAGACTAGAGGAGGCAGAGAGTCCAGAGGAGGCAGAGGCCACAGAGAGACCAGAAGAGGCAGAGGACACAGAGTGACTAGAGGAGGCAGAGGAGACAAAGAGACCAGAGGAGGCAGAGGCAATTGAGAGACCAGTGGAGGCAGAGAGCAGAGGGAGCAGAGGAGGCAGAGAGACCAGAGGAGGCAGAGGCCACAAAAGACCAGAGGAGGCAGAGAGACCAGAGGAGGCAGAGGCCACAGAGAGGCCAGAGGAGGTAGAGGCCACAGAGAAACCAGAGGAGGCAGAGGCCACAGATAGACCACAGGAGGCAGAGGCCACAGAGAGACCAGAGGAGGCAGTTAGAGCAGGAGGCAGAGAGACCAGAGGAGGCAGAGGCCACAAAGAGACCAGAGGAGGCAGAGAGTCCAGAGGAGGCAGAGGCCACAGAGTGACTAGAGGAGGCAGAGGCAAAAAAGAGAGCAGTGGAGGCAGAGAGACTAGAGGGGTCAGAGGAGGCAGAGAGTCAAGAGAAGGCAGAGGCCACAGAGAGACCAGAGGAGGCAGAGGCCACAGAGAGACGAGAGAGGCAGAGGAGATAGAGAGAGCAGAAGAGGAAGAGGCCACAGTAGACCAGAGGGGGAAGAGGCCACCGAGAGTTCAGAGGAGGCAGAAAGACAGAGAGCCAAGAGGAGGCAGAGAGACGAGAGGATGCAGAGGAGGCAGAGAGACCAAAGGAGACAGAGGCCACAGAGAGACCAGAGGAGATAGAGGAATAGAGAGTCCAGAGGAGGCAGAGGCCACAGAGAGGCTAGAGGAGGTAGAGGCCAAAGAGAGACCAGAGGAGGCAGAGGCCACAAAAGACCAGAGGAGGCAGAGGCCACAGAGAGACCAGAGGAGGCAGAGGAGGCAGAGAGACCAGAAAGGCAGATGCCACAGAGAGACCAGAGGAGGCAGCGGCCACAGAGAGACCAGAGGAGGCAGTTAGAGCAGCGGAGGCAGAGAGACCAAAGGAGGCAGATGCCAAAGAGAGACCAGAGGAGGCAGAGAGTCCAGAGGAGGCAGAGGCCACAGAGTGACTAGAGGAGGCAGAGGAGAGAAAGAGACCAGAAGAGTCAGAGGCCACAGACAGACCAGAGGAGGCAGAGGCAATAGAGACACTAGTGGAGGCAGAGAGACTAGAGAGGCCAGAGGAGGCAGAGGCCACAGAGAGACCAGGGGAGGCAGAAAGACAGAGAGACCAGAGGAGATAGAGGAATAGAGAGACAAGAGAAGGCAGAGGCCACAGAGAGACCAGAGGAGGCAGAGGCTACAGAGATAAAAGAGGGGGCAGAGGAGACAGAGAGACCAGAGGAGGCAGAGGCCACAGAGAATCCAGAGGAGGCATAGGCCACAGAGAGACCAGAGGAGGCAGAGGAGGCAGAGAGACCAGAGGAGGCAGAGGCCAGAGAGAGACCAGAGGAGGCATAAGTGACAGAGAGACCAGTAAAGGCAGAGGCCACAGAGAGACAAGAGGAGGCAGAGAAGGCATAGAGACTAGAGGAGGCAGAGGCCACAGAGAGACAAGAGGAGGAAGAGGCGACAGAGAGGCTAGAGGAGACAGATAAGTCAGAGAGACTAGTGGAGGCAGAGGCCAGAGAGAGAGCAGAGGAGGCAGAGGCCACAGAGAGACGAGTGGAGGCAAAGGCCACTGAGAGACCAGTGGAGGCATAGGAGACAGAGAGACCAGAGGAGGCAGAGGCCACAGAGAGACGAGAGGAGGCAGAGGACAGAGAGACCAGAGGAGGCAGAGAAGGCAGAGAGATTAGAGGAGGCAGAGGCCACAGAGAGACCAGAGGAGGAAGAGGCGACAGAGAGACTAGAGGAGAAAGATAAGTCAGAGAGACCAGTGGAGGCAGAGGCCAGAGAGAGAGCAGAGGAGGCAGAGGCCACAGAGAGACGAGAGGAGGCAGAGGCCACTGAGAGACCAGAGGAGGCATAGGAGACAGAGAGACCAGAGGATGCAGAGGCCACAGAGAGACCAGAGGAGGCAGAGGACACAGACAGACCAGAGGAGGCAGAGGATGTAGAGAGACCAGAGGAGGCAGAGGAGACAGAGAGACCAGAGGAGGCAGACGCCACAGAGAGACCAGAGGAGGAAGAGGCGACAGAGAGACTAGAGGAGACAGATAAGTCAGAGAGACTAGTGGAGGTAGAGGCCAGAGAGAGAGCAGAGGAGGCAGAGGCCACAGAGAGACGAGGAGGCATAGAAGACAGAGAGACCAGAGGAGGCAGAGGCCACAGAGAATCCAGAGAAGGCGTAGGCCACAGAGAGACCAGAGGAGGCAGAGTTCACAGAGAGACCAGTGGAGGTAGAGAGAGCAGAGGAGGCAGAGAAGGCAGAGAGACCAGTGGAGGCAGGCGACACAGAGAGACGAGAGGAGGCAGAGGCCACAGAGAGATCAGACGAGGCAAAGTTCACAGAGAGACCAGAGGAGGCAGAGGCCGCAGAGAGACCAGAGGAGGCATAGGCAACAGAGTAACCAGAGGAGGCAATGGGGCAGAGAGACGGCAGAGGCCACCGAGAGTTCAGAGGAGGCAACGGGGCAGGGAGACTATAGGAAGCAGAGGCCACATAAAGACAAGAGGAGGCAGAGAGTCCAGATGAGTCAGAAGCCACAGAGAGAGCAGAGAGGGCAGAGGAGGCAGAGAGACCAGAGGAGGCAGAGGCCAGAGAGAGACTAGAGGAGGCATAAGTCACAGAGAGACCAGTGGAAGCAGAGGCCACAGACAGTCCAGTAAAGGCAGAGGCCATAGAGAGACCAGAGGAGGCAGAGAAGGTAGAGAGATTAGAGGAGGCAGAGGCGACAGAGAGACTAGAGGAGACAGATAAGTCAGAGAGACTAGTGGAGGAAGAGGCCAGAGAGAGAGCAGAGGAGGCAGAGGCCACAGAGAGACGAGTGGAGTCAAAGGCCACTGAGAGACCAGTGGAGGCATAGGAGACAAAGAGACCAGAAGAGGCAGAGGCCACAGAGAGACCAGAGGAGGCAGAGGACACAGACAGACCAGAGGAGGCAGAGGAGGCAGAGAGACCAGAGGAGGCAGAGGCCAGAGAGAGACCAGAGGAGGCATAAGTGACAGAGAGACCAGTGGAGGCAGAGGCCACAGAGAGTCCAGTAAAGGCAGAGGCCACAGAGAGACAAGAGGAGGCAGAGAAGGCATAGAGACTAGAGGAGGCAGATGCCACA